>BPLR01000748.1:0-298029 GCA_021605095.1 Caerostris extrusa
AAAATATTAATCCATAAGGAAATATTTTGAACGGGATTACAATTTCCAAAAGAAATTACAATCAATGAATGAAGGAGGACGCAAACAATGGAAAATAAATGACAAAAATAATGAAAATAGCAAATTATTTTCATGACACACAATTATATCATGACACACATTGAAAAACCTCACATACTTTTATAAAAATATTCGTTTAAAATGCGCTAGCTTCTTTCTTTACTTTCAGGTAAACGACGTCTAATTTTAAAGCGTCGTTTTAAAGGTAACATCTATTGTCAACAAACGGCAGCTGCAACTGATTTCCACACATTCTGCTGTGCATTCAAACTACGCTCCTTTGCAGTCTAATTACAGAGACAGGAAAGCTCAGACAGCGTCTTGTTTTCAAAGATTTGCCAGAAAGCAGGTCCACCTCATTAATTAATTATAAGCGGAGAGCATCGGGTGTGCCCAACAGCACCGTCGAAGACACCATCCGGAACATAAAACAGCGACTTTCTTTCGGTGCAAAATGAATCTGTTGGTGAAATTAGTGATGGACCAGAGAACAACGAAACCGCATGGAAGGAGAGATTAAACCTGGAATCAGTATTCCTGGGGATGAATAGTAGTTCTGAATCCGATACTCATGCTGATGAATGTCTTTTAAATATCATGAGGGTTCATTAATAAATGAATGCATATGCATAATTTCAGTATAATGTTATTTATAAGCATGTTATTTAATATTCTCAAACATATGTCTTAAAGGCGATACAGGGCATTTTCAAGTGTAAATCCAAAAAAAGTGATTAACTACAATAAAAAACATCCTATCAATATATTATTCATTAAAATGCATTTTAATGTGCAGATTTAATAACAATGTTAAAAAATTTATATTTTCTTGCCCGAATATAATAAAATTATTAATACAAGTTTAAATAAACGTAACATTAAAAATGTAGAAGCCTTGTTCAATGATTTCTTCTCTCATCTTTAACGGCCTGATGGCCAATTGGCAAGCGCTCTGGTTTTGGTACCACAGGCTTCAGATGCTAATCCTGGCAGTAGCATGGATGTTTGTTAACGGTTTGGAATTCATGTTAAACATTAGGTCCCGGTGTAATTAACCTAAAGTGTGCACAAAATGACCATAGAGTGACAAGGTGAGAGACCATAGTTCGTAGTTAGCTAGCTATATTTTTGTCAATAATTTCATCCACAAATATACCAAACTGTTTTATTTATTTATCCAATTTCTTGATAATGATCGTCTGCGTAATTAATGATCTTTATATTATTTTGGGTTTTTTTTTTATTACAAATTCTCAGTTGAATCAAACCAAACATAATATATACATAAGAAAAAACATATTTAATTTTATTTTAGACCTATGTCACAAGCAAAGAAATGCAGTTATAATCTACATATTAAAAAATATTAAATCCAAGTGTATAGAATAGAATTATGTTAGTAATGTAGGAGAATATTTTGTTTAACCTTTCTCACAAATAGTGATTAGCAGTTCAACTAAAACTTCATACATATTGAATGATAATGTGGGGCCTGATGGCAAAGTGACTGGCGCTGTGTGTCGTAGGTTTTGGGCTCGAGTCCCGGAGGTGCTTTGATGTTTGTAGTATGAAACTACTTTAAACCGTAGGTCCCTGTCAGATATGACTGTAGACATCTCCTGTATCAAACTCGGCCCAAAGGCAGGCGACCATGGCCCACCATGGGGTTGTTGCGCCAATGAAGAACGAGAGATGAAGAATAAGAATGTACTGTAATTAATTCGGAATTACTAAAATGACGTGCTTTCAAACCTTTTAAAGGATTTTATGTAATACATAGAAATTATTCAAATAAATCCATATATACTAAAAGTGTAGATAATCAATGAATATGAAATTTTTTTTACAAGTAGTAGTACGTCAGTGATCCAGCGCTCTGGCGCTTGGGGTTTCGTTTTGTTTTCGTTCACGTGTTTCGAGTTCCAGTCCCGGCTGTGCCATGACTGTTTGTAGTGGTTGAAAATTCACTTTAAACCGTAGATCCCTGTCTAATATAATTGTAGAGTGTTGGACGTAAGACTAACAACCCTACACCATAAAAAAGAAAGAAAAAAAACACTCTCTGTTTCGAAATCTGCCAATAAGCAGACTATCTTAACACATTATGTGGGTGTTGCGTCTTTAAAGAAGCAGACAGCCTGGCCCACAATGAGGCTGTTGCGCCAATGAAGAACAAGAAAAAAAGTCAGTGATAAAAAAATATTCTCAATCTATTGTTTACTACTTTTTTTTTTTTTCAGGCCCGTTATTTTTTTAGCAGTAGTTTAACAGATTTAAAAAAAAAAAAAAACTAAACAGCTGAAATATTGAAAAGCATTGATCCAAATAGGACACACAATATTATGGCAGCAATAAAAAAAAAATCTGTATAAAAAAAAAGAAAAAAGATTAACGTGCATTTTCTTAAAATGAACTGACCCAGGCATAAAAGTTTTAAACTTTAAAAAAAAATTTTTAAAGGAATTGAGGCGTATCCTTTTCTTTTTTTTTGTGCTTCAAAATTCTTTGAAACTACTTATTCATTAGATTTTCAAACTCTTTTTGTGCCAAAAGGCGCGGCGAATGCAGTAAGAAAATAACAAAACAAACTTTCATTTCACTACACTTTACACATCACTGGACTCTAAATCTATACACATTCATGCAGGCAAAGAATTCGGTCATGCATAAGAATTTTAATACTATTTTTTTTAAGAAGGGACTATGAGCTTCCTGTCTGTTGAGATGACTTAACAGAAGAAAGGGTACCCAGCCCGATTGTGCCATAGATGCTTGTACCGAGTCAGAGCGCTAGCCACTCGGCCAATCAAGCCCCCTCATAAAAATATAGAAATAAAAAAATTATTTATTATTATATGTTCCTTGCTATTTTTTTCATTATTAAATAAAAAACTATAATAAAATATTATTTTTTTTATTACGCATAAAAATCGGGTTGACAGCTCTACTCTGAAAAAGAAAACATCTCATGTTTCGAAATCTGCCGATAGGTAGACATCCTTGACCCACCATGAGGTTGTTGCGCCAATGAAGAATAAGAAAAAAAGTCAGTAATAAAAAATAAAAAGATCGTCCGTCTATCGTTTACTACATCTTTTTCTTTTTACAGCTGAAATACTAAAAAGCATTCTTCCAAATATGAGACACAATATTATATCAGCAATAAAAGACTCCGTATAAAATAAGAGAAAAAAAGATTATCATGCATTTTGTTAAAATGAACAGGTCCAGACATAAAAGTTTTAAACTTTAGAAAAAAAAAAAAAATTTCAAAAGTATTGAGGCGTATCCTTTTTCTTTTCTGTGCTTCAGAATTCTTTAAAACTACTTATTCATTACACTTTCTAACTTTTTTGTGCCGAAAGGCGCGGCGAACGCAATAAGAAACTAACAAAACAAACTTTCTTTTCACTACACTTTACACATCACTGGACTCTAAATCTATACACACACATGCAGGCAAAGAATTCGGCCATGCATAACAATTCTAATATTTTTTTTAAGAAGGGACCATGCGCTTCTTGTCTGTGGAGATGACTTAGCAGAAAAAGTGGTAACCCGCATTTCCTGGCGTTAATAGTCTCAAAAGCGAGTGACGGGGTTTTCATTTAACCGAATTAAAAGAAAGTTCGGCCATATTTTATTCATGTATAAGTGCACATAAAAAGAATGGGATTTTATGCCTGTTGCCAAAGGCCAGAGCGTTAGCCAATTGGCTATCAGCCCGCTAGTTAATGCAATGAAAGGATGGTAAAATAATATTTAAAGTATAATGAAATAATTCATATTAATGGAACTTATAAACAGTTTGATCCATGATTAAAAATAAACTTAATTTGAAATTTAAATTCATACAAAATGTATTGAAATGTATGTTTCACATTATCATAATACTTTGACAGCATTGTTTAACCTCACTTATAATACCATAGCTTACTTAAATATTTAATGATCACTTACCCTAATTTTGAGCGTAAGATACCTGCATCTCCTCAGCTGTCTCTCAAAGTCAGTAATCAAATAACGCGGGGACAGAATCCAAGCACCCATCAATAAGCGCTTCCTCTATAATTAGATGCCTCTGACATCTTCCAGTCGCTATTTATCTTCGTGGCCATGAATCTTTTAATATCCTATTATCATCTGCCACTGCATCATGATCAATGTCATAATTACATGATGGGTGATTTAAAAAGTTTTTCCATTATTTAACTGAAATATAGATTTAGGGAAATATTTTAAAACTTCTCAATAGAGAATTATTTCTAACTTTAATAAAGCTTTTATACTAAATATTATTTGGTATTGCTAGTCAATTTTATCGAATTGTCGTTTTAGTTGTTAAAGCTTTTTTTCTTCTAATGCAGCTGGCATTGTCTTCGATGCCTTAAAGGCAAGTGCTGCACCAACGCTACTACTCACTTAGCACTACCCAGGAGATGCGTGTAGCTTGAAGATAAGCTCCGGATGCAGAGTAACACTACCCCCGCAAAGCTCTACTATCCTGTTAGACTGGGATCTACGGTTTGAAGGGGATTCCGAACCACTACAAACATCCATGGCACCGCCGGGACCCAAAAACCTGTGATACCGAGCGCCGGGCGCTAACCACTCGGCCATTCAGGCCCTAGTTGTTGAAGCTTTTCAGTAGAAAGTAATTGGAATAAAATAATAATAATAAAATAGAATAATAATAAAATTAGAATAATTATAATACTAATAATAATAAAATTTGAATAATTATAATAATAATAATAATAAAATTAGAATAATAATAATAAAAAATTGTCTAAAAATAATTTTTAGATATGAATCATAATTATTGTGGTGATCGAAGACAAATGAAACGTCCTAGTGGCCATGTGACCAGGTGGCTAACGGTCTGGCATTTGGTACCACAGCTTCGGGTTCGTATCCTGGCGATGGTGGGAATGCTTGTTAGTGATTCGGGGATTCCCTTTAAACAGTAGGTCCGGGTCTGTTTAGCCGTCGCGTGCCCAAAATGAGCGTAGAGTGACAAACTAAACCAAAGACGAATGGATGAAATTTTATCATCAGTTTATTACAAAAATCATTCTTCTGTGTTCTTTTGCGAATAAACTGCAACATTCAATGAACTATGAGTTATTTTATAACTTTTTAAATGCAGATTCTACTAAAATAGTCTAAAGCTCGTATAATAAAATTTACGTATATATTGTGATAACAGAAATACCAAAAATTGTAATCGAAAATATTTTTATTCATAATTTCTGAATTCAACTATTCTCAATTTGTTGTTTTCCTGAATATATCGTAAAGAAATTTAAATAACATCTTTTAGGTTTAACAATAAAACTATTCCAGCTTATGTCTTTATTTTCGCTAATGCTAAAATGCAGAGAACTACGTCTACTACCGCATACTGGCCATTGATACTACATGCTTCAGCTTCGAATCCTGGCAGTGGCATGGTCGTTCATTAGTAGTTCGGAATCCATGTTAAATTGTAGGTCCCTGTCTAATTAGTATAAAGTGTGCAAAAATGACCGTAGAGCGACAAACCAAACCAAACCTACCACATAATTCATTCCCTTGTAATAATGCCCTTTCTTGATAATTATGCTTGTTGAGATTTTGAATAAAGCATGCTGTTTTCATATCATTTATTTTTACTTTAAGCAACAGTTAACTCCCGTATTTGAGCTATGTAACCTTCTACAATTAAAAGGTTATGATAGTTAAATATATAAATAAATACACAAACACGCTCGTGAGTGCATTCATATACATACGTACATATATACATACACACACACATATATATATATATATATATATATATATATATAAAGAACACAATATATCAATATATACATCAATCAAAGAGAACTGACAAAAAGAATGAACGACAAACACGATCATTTGAAGCAACAATATTCAATACAAGTAAAATATCATGTGCATCATAGAAATACGATAAGAATTGTATAGCAAAATCATCATAATATTCAATACAAAAACTCTGGAAGTACCTCACCTTCAAATCCTTCAAAAAACTGTAAAAGAAGAAAAAATTCTGGGAAACTGAAAATCATTAGACAAACAGTATCCCAAAAGGGTGAACGGAACGGCACTGACAAATCGAAAAATAATGCACAATTTTTATACAAAAATATACAATAACAGGATGCGAAAAAATTGTCCAGGAAAATCCGAAGAATGACACGAATGTGTGAATATGAATATATATACACCCTCTCTCTCTCTCTCTCTCTCTCTCTCTCTCTCTCTCTATATATATATATATATATATATATATATATATATATATATATATATATATATATATATATAAGATGAAAGGGCATGCCAAGAGATGTCTCAAAAATATCAAGCAAAAATGTAAAAATAGTTAAAAGAAAACAGAAATAAGCATATTTTGTAATCGAGTGCAGTTGGAAATGACGTATGTTAGTTCAAGCACGTAAGGAATGAACAACATACCGTCGGCAGTAGGAGTGAAAACGGCAAATAAAGTCAAAAAAAGAATCAAACATTCTAATGATTAAAATTTTTGAATAGGGACTCGAAAAAGTAAACATCAACATTACTTAAAGATTCACAGCAGTGGCAACGGGTTAGCATACTTTGGCAAATTATGTCAGACATGTCACTAACATTTCTGGCCACAACTGACAATCCGACCATTAGAATCTTTATAGGGCACAATAGTTCCCCTATTGTGTCCAAGATGAAATCAATACACTTTCTCAAATCTACTGAACTGGTTGGTCTCATTTAATCCAATGTGGGCTGTAAAGTGAAATCAAATAAATGAAGACGTGAAGTAAACTGTGGCCCCTATCGTGATGCAACCACATTCCTTTGCGTACAGCTAAAGAAATATTGAGGAAAAAGTTCCGGTTAGATATCTTTTAAAAAAGATATTATTATGTGTGATCTAGAAATATTTGTTACGTCTGATATTTTTGCTAACGTACACCAATGTATACTATCTCATTTTATTTTTGTACTTTTTTTTTTTTTTTATTTCCAATGGCAGATTATGCACAGTTACACAGCAAAAAAGAACAACGAAAAAAAAAAAATGCAACAACAACAAAATAATACAATAAAACATGCTGAAACAGAGTTCATTAATCTAACAATAATGCCAAGTTGCAGATCTTTTAGCCACTAAAGTGTTACCAGGTGCACCACGGGGGAAGATCTACTGCGCACCCTTTTATTACTGTACTTGAGTATCTGTATTAATAAGTTTATTTACTAAAATTTTTCTTTCGATAGATATTCCCTTACAAACTCTGCTTCTGTCTACCCCCTCTACTTGCTACATTTTGACAGATACTTTTAGGTACCCCTATATATATATATATATTCTGTTCAGTTCTACTTTGTTTTTGTGTTGCTGTATTGTGTTCTTTATATGCTTTATATTTTATTAGTAAATAGTACGAATATATATTATGGAATTATTTGAATTAAATACGATATAAAATCATACATAGCCAAGTCTAAGCAGGACAACATGTGGTCAATACAAAATATACTATATTTGGTGGATATTGGATATAAATATTATAAAAAAGATTTCGGGCTGAAAATGATGCTAAAAATTTATTAAATTGAGAATTTTTTTAACAACTAACAAACTAAGTCCTGTTTTTCGCTAATCTCTTGTTTAATCTAATACTCTTTCTTACTCTTTTCGTTATAACCTATGTAACTTCTGATTACTAAAAATAACATTTTTTTATTAAGTTTCACTAACGTAAGCATACTATAATAGTTCTAATGATAATTAAAGTAAAGCGATAATTAAGAACACACCTTGCTATGCATTTTCGTAAACATTGATTTACTTCAAAGAAAAATAAAGCTTTTATCTCTTAGCATTTTTTTATCTTATGTCAAATATTACTCACATATTGTAATCTTTTTTTATTTAAAAGTAAAATTAAATTTATATAATATGGATATATTTTCAAATTTACTGTTACGTTTCCCAAAATATTAAAAAAAAATTATTCAAAAAAGTACATCAAATACAATAAAACTTTTATGAAATAAAACAGGAGGGAACCAACTTTATTTTTGTATCTAATTCATTGTATATAAAGCTTACAATTATGTGAAAAATAAGAAATGCGATATTCAAATAATTCTCGCAATTCAGTAAATTTTCGGCACTGTATACCTCGAGGAGCAAATAAAGAATAAATTATTTTATACGTTCTCTCTTGTGAGGCATCAAATTTGCAAGTACAATTTCCAATTATTCGTATTTATTAAACTATATGCAAGAAAAGTTACACAAGTAAGTTTCAAACTTCTTGAGACATTGCTTTATTTGAAAGTAAAGACGAAGTTTTAAAGAATAAAATAATGAGCGAGAAGTAAGGTTAACATCAAATGATTATTATCGAACAATTTCTAGAATAATAAATCGTTGTCATATCGAAATCAAACAACAAACAGTAAATAGCTTAAGTAAATATTTCATTCTAAAATAAACAATAAAATATGGTTTTATTTGGGATGAAATATTTTTCTTCCATGCGGGTTGTATTTTTGAACATCTGGCATAAGAATCCCCATTACTTTGTTTGGAACTTCATTAAAGGAGCAACAATTCTATTTCCTCTAGAGGAAAGCGGGTAAACAATATTTTCAAAAGGATTTTCAGGGAAATTCATTCTCATTTGTGGATTTTATGAGAGAATTAAGAGAACCCAAGCACAATACGCACTGTCATAATTGCATTTCCAAAGAAACAATTGCAAAAGCATGCCATAAGAAAGACAATTTTTGTCCTCCCATTAAACATCTTATATCTCAAGGAAGTCTGTGACTGTTAAGTTGTTGAACGTGTAGAGAGGTAAATGACATCAGGGATTATGGAATTCCATTTAGTCGTTTCTACATCTCATTTGGTTAATCGTTTTTCTTCTTCTTCAATGGCTTAACACCCCTATGGGTGTCACAGCCTTCTGCCTACTGGCAGATTCCGAAACATGTTTGTGAAGATGCGAAATTTTTCTTTTACTGATAGGGTCCAACGCTCTACAGTCATATTAGGGGCCTGAATGGTTGAGTGTCTAGCGCTCTGGCCCTTGGTACCTCAAGTTTCGGTTCGAGTCCCGGCGGTGCCATGGAAGTTTTTAGTAGTTTTAAGAGCCACTCACTCTCACTCTCAATTCACTTCCTTACTCACATCACTCGCAAATTGTATTGGGGCAACTCAACTCTAGGCACAGGGATATGGTGTGGTGTAATAGTACAGTCATATTAAACGGAGATATATAGTTTAGCATGGATTTGGAACTACTACAAACATCTGTGGTACTGCCGGAATTCGAATCAAAAACCTGTGGTGCCAGGCTCTAGTCACTCAGCCATCAGCCCCAATAGTTTTTAAGAAGGTTGAATAAAGAAATCAATTAGATTGTAATTTTATTATCAGTATCATATCATTCTTTAATTAATAACTAATAAACAGTCATTTATATTTATGTGATTCAGTGTTCCCATTTAGTATATACTGAATTGTCCACTGACGAGAAGAAGAAGAGATTATTACTTTCTGTGAGGATTTTAAGGGTGATTGCAACTTACATCTCCAATGGGAATTGGTGGCCTGATGGCCAACAAGTTAGAGCTTTGGCCTTTGCAGCTGCAGGTTCGAATCCTGCTGGTGGCATGTATATATGTTCCTTATGTAGTTCTAGAAATCAGAATATCTTCCAATGCATCTTTTCATGTGAGGTTATGTCAAAGATTCACACTATCTTGGTGGCCTGATAGCCAATTGTCTAGTGCTCTGGCCGCTGGTACCACAGGCTTTTCATGTTCGAATCCTGCCAGGAGCATGGATGTTTATTAGTGGTTTGAGTCCACGTTAAGTTGGAGGACAAAGTCTAATTGGCCTGAAGTGTGCAAACATGACTATTGAGCGACAAAACAAAACAAACCAATAGAGAATTACGCATTCTTACATTGGATATTAGCCCACACTAGTTCGCTTTTGAGAATATTATTAATTCTGACTTCATGGCATGTTAGAATCTAGAAAAAAACTTGAAAACTTTCATTTAGAAAACATATTTCCAATACTAAACTTGGAGAAAAAAAAATCCTTTTTTTCTTGAAAAAAATTCTAACTTGATTCTTGAAAGATGGTGAAATCAAATGTAAATAACATAAATTCCTTTTTACCATATCTCTTCGGGGTTTTTGGAATGGTTGGGGGAATTTCCCCCTCTCCTTATATGCGATTCAGACCTTCGGCGCAGAAGCAGCGAGGAAGAAAAAATCGTTGGGGAGCCGTGGACGAGTGCCGCAAATAAATAGTTGTGGATGAGGAAAGTGAAAGCGCCGTAACTTTGTGCAGTTTTTTGTATCGATGTTATTTCTTAAACTTGAGGCGAGAAGAAATAAAGGCCATAAGGAAAGACATAAGCAGCTGTTCGTCGTATCCCCGGGGCGTAAAAGCGGACTTTTTCAGATATATTGATCACATTGCTTCATTTTTATGGCGAACCCGGGGGTTTTCGGCTGATGGCGGATATAAAAAAAACACGGGAAGCTATTTTCATAGATAATAAGATCTATACAATTATTAAATGCGTTTCAGAATACTTAAGACTTTTACAAATCTCGAAATTAACCTGGTACTTTGATGAAATTTTTGTTTAGAAAAATCATTGACAAAAAACAGACTTGCAAAATTATGCACTTAAGATCATCAATAATATCATTTCATTCAATGTATTAATGTACAGAAATCTTCATCTAATGCAGGGATGGCCAACCGAACAAAATTTATTAATGTAAAATACATATTGATAGTTAATGTAACCAGACAATAAGTGGCCTAATAGGTTGTCTTCAATAATTTTTAAATGTAATTCTTTTCACTAAATCTCTTAAAGTTTACCACTATGAACTTGATTTCATACATTCAACAACATTATATAAATTATCAGTTTTTCTTATTTTTTCTACATGTAAAAATTAAATGGTTCTACATCCCCGGCTAATAAAGATCAGCCAACTGTTTATTCAGGTATTAAGTAACAAAAAAAAACAATCTTCTTTTTCCATTGGTCAAAACATCAGTAATTTCACATTCGAAAGTGAACCTGAATGGTCAAGTGTCTAGTACTCTGGCGCTCGGTGACATGGATGTTTGTAGTGGTTCGGAATCCATTTTAGATTCCACTTTAAACCATAGGTCCCGGTCTGTTTAGCCAAAGTTTGCAGTGGTTCGGAATCCCCTTTAAGCTGTAAGTTCCTGTCTCATAAGACCGTAGAGCGTCACAGACCCCAATCAGACTTAACACCCACATCATTCCCAAATTGCAAAGGGGCAATTCAGACCTAGGCACAGTGATGTGGTGTGGTCTAGTAGTAGTAGTGGTGGTTCGGAAATGGGGCCTGATAGCCGAGTGGCTAGTGCTCTGGCACTTATTACCACAGGAATCGGGTTGGAATCCCATTGGTGCCCTGGCTGTTTGTAGGGGTTTGGAATCCACTTTAAGCTGTAGGTCCCGGTCTCATATGACCATAGAGCGTCATAAAAAGCCCAAATCAGACTTCTCACCCACATCATTTTCAAATAGTAAAGGGGTGACTCAGTCCTAGGCACAGTGATATGGTGTGGGGTAGTAGTAGTGGTGGTTCGGAGTTGGGGCCTGATGGCCGAGTTCGAATCCCGGCGGGGCTATAGATGTTTGTAGTGGTTCGGAATCCACTTTAAGCCGAAAGTCCCGGCCTCATATGACTGTAGAGCATCAAGAAGCCAAGTCTGACCTCTACCTACGGGTGTTCCATCAAAACAAAAGCTGCCCCCTCCTTTCCCTCTTTCCATAAGATCACACGGGTTTCTTGGACTTGATTTATATGTCTGCCAAATGGGGATAAGAAACAACAACAGCATTCGAAAGTATTAAGTAACCATAAAATTACAATAATAAAATAAATAAATAAAATTTATAATATTAAAAAAAAATAAACAAAATTATTGCATTATCATGTAATAATTTTTTTTATTATTTTTGCATACGCAATATCTTAAGAATAATTCATCAAGAAATATTTGAACGGATTACAATTTGTACGAACAAATTACAATGAATGCAGCAAGAAGTGCTTTATAATTTTAAAAAAAAACAGTGGAAAATCATATTCATCATTTTCTAAACAAGATTACCATCACAGACATTGAAAAATCATTGCTTACATATTTTAAAAAATTATTCGTGTAAAGGGACACCAGTTTTCTCTCTAGCGTGCAGGTAAACAAAGTCTAATTTTAAAGCGTCTTTTAAAGGTAACATCTATTGTCAACAACAGCAGCTGCAACTGATTTCCACACATTCTGCTGCGCATTCAAAACTACGCTCCTTTGTAGTCCAATGCTTTTGCAGTGTAATTACAGACACGGTAAAGCTCAGACAGCGTCTTGTTTTGGGGATTTGCCGCAAAACAGATCCATCTCATTAATTAATTACAAGCAGGGAGCATCAGGGGTGCCCACAGCATCGTCGAAGACGCCATCCGGAACATAAAACAACGACTATCTTTCAGTGCAAAATGAATCTGTTGGTGAAATTAGTGATGGACCAGAGAACAACAACGAAACCGCATGGAAGGATAGTTTTAACCTGGAATCAGTATTCCTGATGATGAATAGTGGTCTTATGCTAAGGAATGTCTTTTAAAAATCATAAGGGTTCATTAATAAATGAATACATATACATAATTTCGGTACAATGTTATTTATTAGCTTGTTATTTAATATTCCCAAAGATATGACTTAAAGGTGATACAGGGCATATTCAAGTCTAAATACAAATAACTGGCACAATATTATATCAATAATAAAGAACTTCGTAAAAAATATTGTTCATTAAAAATGCATTTTAATGTGCAGATTAAATAACAAGGATCAAAAATTTATATTCAATTATAAAAATTATTTCAAATTAACAGACACTACAACCCCTTTATTAATAAAGTTTATAATCTGAAAAAAATAAATAAATAATCAACATTTTATTGTTATGCAAGAATTTTTTATTTTAGCATATACAATATCTCAAAATTAATAATTCATACAGAAATACACTCATGTCCATAAATTAAGGATAATTCAGAATCACACAGAAACTGAACTCTAAAATAAAAATTTCACCTGTAGAATTATCACACACATCTTGAAGAAGTATATGCAAATTACAGGAAACCACCAGATGGCGCGGATAGTACGTCACAATGACGAGAGTGTAAGAGAGGGGTATATAAGGAATGGTGGAAAAGAAGTAAAATTGTTCAAAAAGCGCTTTAAAAGCCTTTCAGTGCAATAACCGCATAGTTATGGCACAAAGGAAGCGATGAAGGTTTGGATGATTTTTGCGTGGTAGAATTATCGGGCGACTGGAATGTGAACGTACCCAGCTGGATGTATCCGAGGAACTTGGAATCGCCCAGAGTGAACGATTCCAAGATGATAGTAATGTGAGTAGATGTTACAGCACAGGTCGCTCCCGAGTTACAGCGCCGAATGAGGACCGGTATTTAGCAGTTACTGCCAAAAGAAACAGACGGAGCACAGCATCAGACCTGTCTCGTCAGCTCTCTTCAGCTACCGGTACGACAGTTTCAAGGCAGACCGTGTACAGACGCTTAGGGCACATTGGTCTATATGCTCGTAGGCCTGTCAGATGTGTTCCACTTACCGCAACTCACTGTCGCCTGCGATTAACCTGGAGTAGAGAGGCATGCATTGCGGACACCGCAACAGTGGTCTTGTGTGATGTTTTCCAACGAGTCCAGGTTTAGTTTGCAGTCTGATTCTCGCCGGACTTTCATATGGAGAGCGCCAGGTACCCGTTACCACCAAGAGAACACCATTGAACGACACCGTTACGGTGGTGCAGGATGGCTCGTTTGGGAGGAATTATTCTTGGTTCCAGAACTGGCCTGCATGTTCAGAGTGTAACGATGACAGGCCACATCTATCGGGATGTCATTCTGGAATAACATGTACGTTTGTTTCGGGGCGCCATGGGTGCTGAATTTCTGTTTATGGATGACAACGCCCGTCATCACCGTGCAAACATTGTGGACGAATGCCTTCAATTGGAGGATATCACCAGTATGGATTGGTCAGCATACTCACCGGACTTGAATCAATAGAGCATGTGTGGGATATGCTTGGCCGACGAATTGCAGCCCGTCACCCTCTCCCACCTGTCAACCGGAACTTCGGAGGGCATTGCTTGATGAGTGGTGTAATATTCCCCAAGATCAGATTGATAATTTGATACTCAGCATGCATAGGCGTTGTAAGGCCTGTATTGCTTCGTCCGGGAGACATATTCCATATTAACCATCATACTAACGATGTTATACTGTTTTGGTAAATAGGTTCTTTTTTGAAATTTGCTCCAGAGAGTAAAAATCGCAATTTTTATTAATTATGTCAAACATATAGCATCTTTTTTGGCTCTGTACCTTTTGTTTAATAAATAGACTTTACAAATAAGTCAAATTTGTTTTGCTTCTGTTTCTTTCTTTGCCTGAACTTCATTATCCTTAATTTATGGACATGAGTGTATTTGTATGGATTACAATTTCCAAAGGAAAATTACAATCAAATACTTAAACAGGAGACAAACAATAGAAACTAAATGGCAAAAATAATGGGAAATAACATATACATCATTTTCCTAAGCAAAAATATCATCACACACATTGAAAAGTCATTGCTCTGGGCTACTTTTATAAAAAATATTCGTGTAAAATGAATACCAGCTTTCTCTCCAGCGTGCAGGTAAACAAAGTCTAATTTTAAAGCGTCATTTTAAAGGTAACATCCATTGTCAACAAGCAGCAGCTGCAACTGATTTCCACATTCTGCTGTGCATTCAAAACTGCGTTCCTTGCTTTGCAGTCTAATTTACAGACACGGGAAAGCTCAGACAACGTGTTGTTTTCAAGTATTTGCCAGAAAGCAGGTCCATCCCATTAATTAATTATAAGGGGGAGCATCGGGGGTGCCCAACAGCATCGTCGAAGACGCCATCCGGAACATAAAACAGTGAATATCTTTCGGTGCAAAATGAATGAAATTCGGTGCAAATGTTGGTGAAATTTGTGATGGGCCAGATAGCAACAATGAAACCGCAAGGAAGGAAAGATTAAACCTGGAATCAGTATTCCTGATGATGAATAGTGGCTCTGAATACGATACTTGTGCTAAGGAATGTCTTCTAAAAATCATATGTGTTCATTAATAAATGAATAAATCCACATAATTTCGGTATAATGTTATTTATAAGCATGTTATTTAATATTCCCAAAGTTATGACTAAAAGTTGAGACAGAGCATTTTAAGTCTAAATCCAAATAAATGGCACAATATTATATCAATAATAAAGTATTCGTATAAAATACTATCCATTTAAAATACATTTTAATGTGCAGATTTAAATACAACGATCAAAAATTTATATTCAATTAAAAAAAATTATTTCAAATTAACCCCAAGACATGACAACCCATATATAAATAAAGTTTATAATATTAGAAAAAAAAAGAAATAAACAAAATTATTTTTATTATGTAAGAATTTTTTTTTTAACATGCACAATATCTTAAAAATAATAATTCATAAAGAAATATTTGAACGCATTACAATTTCGAAGGGAAATTACAATCGATGACTTAAACAGGAGACCAACAATGGAAAATAAAATGATGAAATATAACATACTATACATCATCTTCTGAACAAGAATACCATCACACACATTGAAAAATCATTGCTCACATACTTTTATAAAAAATATTCGTCTAAAAAATGACATCAGCTTTCTCACTAGCGTACAGGTAAACAAGGACTAATTTTAAAGCGTCATTTTGAAGGTAACATCTATTGTCAACAAACAGCAGCTGCAACTGATTTCCACACATTCTGCTGTACATTCAAAACTGTGCTCCTTTGCAGTGTAATGCTTTGCAGTCTAATTAGAGACGCGGAAAAGCTCAGACAGCGCCTTGTTTTCAAGGATTTGCCAGAGAACAGATCCATCTCATTAATTAATTAGAAGCCGGGAGCATCGGGGGTGCCCACAGCTCCGTCGAAGACACCCTCCGGAACATAAAACAGCGACTATCTTTCGGTGCAAAATGAATCCGTTGGTGAAATTAGTGATGGATCAGAGAACAATGAAACCGAATGGAAGGAATGACAGAAAGATTATTCCTGGAGTCAGTATTCCTGGTGATGAATAGTTATTCTGAATCCGATACTTATGCTAAGGAATCTCTTCAAAAAATCATAAGGGTTCATTTATAAATGAATACATATACATAATTTCGTTGAGAATATTAAATAACACGCATATACATATGTTACATTGTTACATATACTCAACCCATATACATATACATATCTTTGAGAATATTAAATAACATGTTTATAAATAACGTTACAGTTATTTATAAGCATATTATTTAATATTCTCAACAATATGGCTTAAAATTGATCCTGGGAATTTTCAAATCTAAATCCAAATAAATGGTACAATATCAATAATAAAGTACTTCGTATAAAAATACTGTTCATATTAAATACATTTTAACGTACCGATTTAATAATAACGATTAAAAATTTATATTCAATTTAAAAAATTATTTCACGTTAATCCCTATATCAATAAAGTTTATAATATTTTTAAAAAAGAAATAAGCGAAATTATTTTTATTATTATGTAACAATTTTTTTTTTTATTTTAGTATACACAATATCGTAAAAATAAAAAATTCCCAAAGAAATATTAGACCGGATAACAATTTCCAAAATAAAATTACAATCAAGGACTTAAAGAGGCAAGCAATGAAAAATAAATTGCCAAAAATAGTAAAAATAACATATACATCATTTTCTAAACAAGAATACCACCACACACATTGAAAAATCATTGCTCACATATCTTTATAAAAATATTCCTGTAAAATGACACCAGCTTTCTCTCTAGCGGGCAGGTAAGCAAAGTCTAATTTTAAAGCGTCATTTTAAAGGTAACATCCATTGTCAACAAGCAGCAGCTGCAACTGATTTCCACACATTCTGCTGTGCATTCAAAACTGCGTTCCTTGCTTTGCAGTCTAATTACTACAGACACGGGAAAGCTCAGACGGCGTATTGTTTTCAAGGATTTGCCAGAAAGCAAGACCATCTCATTAATTAATTATGGGAAGCATCAGGGGTGCCACAGCATCGTCGAAGACGCCATCCGAACATAAAACAGTGACTATCTTTCAGTGCAAAATGAATCTGTTGGTGAAATTAGTGATGGACCAGAGAACAACGAAAACGCATGGAAGAAGAGATTATTCCTGGAATCAGTATTCCTGGTGATGAATAGTGGTTCTGAATCCGATACTTATGCTAAGGAATGTCTTCTAAAAATCATAAGGGTTCGTTAATAAATGAATACATATGCATAATTTCGTTGAGGATATTAAATAATATGTTTATAAACAACATTACAGTTAAGTTATAAGCTTGTTATATGTTACAGTTATATGCATGTTATTTAATATTCTCAATGATATGACTTAAAACTTATTCTGGACATTTTCAAGTCTAAATCCAAATAAATGACACAATATTATCTCAACAATAAAGAATTTCGTACAAAAATTGTCCATTAGAAATGCATTTTCATACGCAGATTTAATCATGATCGTCAGAGTAACAACCCCATGGTGGTCTGAGGCCGTCTGCCTACCGGCAGATTTCAAAACATGAGATGTCTTTTCTTTTACGGGGTAGGATTGTCATCCCGACGCTCTACAGTCATGTTAGATTGGGACCTACAGTTTAAAGGGGATCCCAAACCACTTCGTTACCGCCGGGACTCGAACCTGGTACCGAGCGACAAAGCGCTAGCCACTCGGCCATTCAGGCCCGCAGATCTTATCATAATAATAAAAAAATTTATATTTTCTTGTGCGAATTATAGAAATTGAATAGAAAATTAATAAAATTTGAATACAAAATTAAATAAAAGTAACATCAAGAATATAAAAACAGGGCTTTGTTCAATGTTTTACTTTCTCATCTTTAATTAACAATAATTTAGGTCAATTATTTCATCCAAAGATATACGAATTCAGTTAATTTATTTATCCAGTTTCTTGAGAATAATCTTCTAGGGATTAAAATTTTTTATATTATTTTGTTTTTGTTACAAATCCTCAGTTGAATCAAATCGAACATAATATATACATAAGAAAAACGTATTTAATTTTATTTTCGATCTATGTCACAAGCAAAAATGCAGTTATAATCTGCATATTAAAAAAAATATTAAATCCAAGTGTATAGAATGGAATTATGCCTGTAATGTAGTAGAATATTTTGTTTAACCTTTCTCACAAATAGTGAATAGCAGTTCAACTAAAACATCATAGATATTGAATGATAATGTGGGGGGCCTGATGGTCGAGTGACTGACGCTCGGTGCCGTAGGTTTTGGGCTCGAGTCCTGGTACTGCCACGGATGTTTATAGTGGTTGGGAATCTTCTTTAAAACGTAGGACTCAGTCTGATATGACTGTAGGTCTGATAACCCCACCATGTAGAAAGAAAACATCCCCTGTCTCGAAATTTGGCAAACGGCATGACCTTGGCCCCCATGCGGCTGTTGCGTCAATGAAGAAGAAGAGATGAAAATATTAATGTACTGTATTTAAAACGTAATTTCCAAAATAATGTGTATTTTCAAGCTTTTTTAAGGGATATTACGCTGCATAGAAATTATTCAAATAAATCAATATATACTTAAAATGTAGATAACCAATAAATATACTTTTTTTCACAAATAGTTATACGTCAGTGATCTAGCGCCCTCGCGCTCGGTGCCACAGGTTCTGAGTTCCAGTCCCGGCTGTGCACGAATGTTTGTAGTGATTCAGAATCCACTTTAAACCGTAGGTCCCGGTCTAATATGACTGTAGAGCGTTGAGCGTAGGACAACCCTACATCATAAAAAGGGGAAAAAAATCATCTCTTGTTTTGAAATCTGCCACTTATCAGATTACCTTGGCCCATCATGTGCCTATTGTGTCATTAAAGAAGAATTCCTCAGGAAAATATAGGACCAAAAATTATTTATCTTTACATTTTCATTCCTACTTTTTCATTAATAATTAAAGATTATAAAAAATATGATTTTTTTAATACGCATAAAATCGGGTTGTCAGCCCTACCCCGTAAAAAGAATGCATCTCATTGTTTCGAAATCTACCAGTAGGCAAGACGACCTTGGCCGACCATGAGGCTGTTGCGCCAATGAAGAATAAGAAAAAGAATAAAAATAAGATTGTCAATCTATTGTTTACTACTTCTTTTTTTTTAAAACCTGTTATATTTTTGAAGTAGTTTTAAAGATTAAAAGCAATCCAACCGAAACAGCTGAAACATTAAAAAAAGCATTAATCCAAATATGAGACACAATATTATATCAGCAATAAACGACTCCGTATAAAAAAAAAAAAGAAAAGATTACCAGGCATTTTTAAATGAACTGATCCAGACACAAAAGTTTTAAACTTTAAAAAAAAAAATTTTTAAAAGGATTGAGGCGTATCCTTTTTTTCTTTTTTGTGCTTCAAAATTCTTAAAAACTACTTATTCATTACACTTTCTAACTTTTTTTTGTGCCAAAAGGCACGGCGAATGCAATAAGAAAATAACAAACAAACTTTCTTTTCACTGCACTTTTTACACATCACTGACTCTAAATCTATACACACACATGCAGGCAAACACCGTCGGTCGTGCATGAGAATTTTAATATTTTTTTTAAAAAGAAGGGACTATGCGCTTTGTCTGTCTGTTGAGATGACTCAGCAGAAAATAGTGTACCCAGTTTTTACTTTCCTGACATTTAATAGTCTCAAAAGCAAGTGACGGTTTTCATTTAACAGAACTAAAAGGAAGTCCTGCCATATTTTCTTCTTGATAGATGTATAAATTCACATAAAAGAATGAGTTTTTATGCTTGTTGCAATTTTTGCAGGGTAATACATTAGTATTTTGCTTCCAGAAAATCAGAAATAAAATTAATTTATAAATCGTAACAACGGTTAATTAACTGCTATTATAAATTCAATATCACAGGGATAATTTATCAGCATACATTGAACTTGTCAATATGTAAAGTAATACAATAGTCGAATTATTATTTTTAAAAGTAATAGTGTTAACGGGAAAGTAATAAATGAATCATTTATTTTTACAATAGTATCACATACATGACAAACACAATTGGTCTTTTGCTTGATATCGAAAAAAAAATTATTGTTTATTGCTTTTTAAATTGAGCTAGTGTTAATGTTTCGAATTTTGAAATTAATGGTATTTGTATTTTTGTAGATTGAATAAAATATTAATATATATTAACGATCGTATTCATCAAATAATTTTAAAGTATTTGATGAACATGATTTTTTTTAAATATAGACTTATAGAAATAAAATTTTATAAATCTTAAAATCGGTTTACTAATTGGTTATTAAAAATTCGGTATGAAATGATAATTTTATGAGCATACATTAAATTTGTCAGTATGTAAGGTAATGCATTAGTCGAATTTTTATTTTTAAAAGTAATAGTGTTAACATGAAAGTAATAAATGAATCATTTATTACTTTTTTTTTTCCAATAGTAGAACATACAAGAAAACCCACAATTTGTCTGATATTGAAAAAGGTTTATTATTTTTACAATTGAGCTAGTGTTACATGATGATTTAAAAATAAATAATTATAATTAATGTTATGGGAGACATAAGAAAAAATAATGAAATAATTCCATATATACTAAAAATGCAGATATCCAACCACGTAACAAAAAAAAAGTGGCTTGATCGCTAACTGGCTACCGGCCTTCTGTACAAAAGGCTTCAGGTTCGAATCCAGGCGGTGGCATGGATGTTTGTTAGGGCTTCGCAATCCACGTTAAACTGTAGGTCCCGATCTAATTAGCATAAAGTGTGAAAAATGACCGTAGAGCGATCAACCAAACTAACAAAA
The DNA here is from genome assembly GCA_021605095.1 of Caerostris extrusa. Classification (NCBI taxonomy): domain Eukaryota; kingdom Metazoa; phylum Arthropoda; class Arachnida; order Araneae; family Araneidae; genus Caerostris; species Caerostris extrusa. Next base: position 21,175 of record BPLR01000748.1, read on the forward strand.
AAAATTTAATTATTTTTTTTTACAAGTAATACGTCAGTGATAAAAAATTATCGTCAATCGATTGTTTACTTCCTCTTTTTATAAGCCTGTTATATTTTTTTGAAGTATTTTTAAAGATTAAAAAAGAAAGAAAAAAGGGAAAAGATATCCAACTGAAACAGCTGAAATATTAAAAAACATTGATCCAAATATGAGACACAGTATTATATCAGCAATAAAAGACTCCATATAAAAAAAAAAAAAGATTATTGTGCATTTTCTCAAAATGAACTGATCCAGACATAAAAGTGTTAAACTTTTAAAAAAAAATTAATGAAAAATAAAAAAATGGAGGCGTATCTTTTTCTTTTGTGCTTCAAAATTCTTTAAAACTACTTCATTACATTTTCTAATTTTTCGTGCCAAAAGGCACGGCGAATGCAATAAAAATAACAAAACAAACTTTCTTTTCACTACACTTTACACATCTGGACTCTAAATCTACACTCACACATGCAGGCAAAGAATTCGGTCATGCATAAGAATTTTAATACTGTTTTTTTTTTTTAAAGAAGGGACCATGCGTTTCTTATCTGTTAAGATGACTTAGCAGAAAAAAAGGGTACCCAGCTTTTACTTTCATTGGCGTTTAATAGTCTCAAAAGCGAGTGACGGGGTTTTCATTTAACCGAATTAAAAGAAAGTTATGCCATATTTTCTTCTTGATACATGCATAAGTTCACATAAAAGAATGATTTTTTTATGCCTGTTGCTATTTTTGCAGGGTAATACATTGGTGTTTTTCTTACAGAAAATCAGAATAAAATTCATTCGTAAATCGTAACAACGGTTAATTAAGTGGTTGATCGAATGATAATTTTGTGAGCATACATTAAATTCGTCAGTATGCAAAATAATGCAATAATCGAATTATTATTTTTAAAAGTAATAGTGCTAACATGTAATTGTCGTAACATAATAAATCAATCATTTATTATTTTAAATAGTAGCACATACACGAAAACAACAATTTGTCTGCTTGGATATCGAAAAAGGGTTTATTAATTTTAAAATTGAACTAGTGTTAATGTTTCTAGTTTTAAAATTAATGGATAGTATTTTATTTGTCAATTACATCAAATATTAATTTATATTAATGATCGTATTCATCAAATACTTTTAAAATATTTGATGAATGTGATTTTTAAATATAGACTTCTACAGAAACAAAATTAAATTATAAATCGTAAAAAGGTCAATTAACTGGTTATTAAAAATTCAGTATTAAATGACAAATTTATCAACATTACCACTATTACTTTTAAAAATAATAACGCGGCGACTATTGCCTTACTTTATAAGCAAATTTAAAAGTAAGGTCAATTTTTTATTTTTAAAAGTAATAGTGCTAATATGAAAGTAATAAATGAATCATTTATTACTTTCTTTTCCTATAGTAGCATATAATTGTCTAGTAATTGTCTTAACATAATAAATCAATCATATATTATTTTAAATAGTAGCACATACACGAAAATCTACAATTTGTCTGCTTGGATACCGAAAAAGGTTTATTATTTTTAAAATTGAGATGGTGTTAAATAGTGGTTTAAAAAAATAAATTTTAATTAAGGTTATGGGACACATAAGAAAATAATGAAATAATTCTATATTTACTAAAAATGTTGATAACCAACCAAATAATAAAAAAAAGCGGCATGATGGCTAATTGACTAGCGTTCTGGCCATTGGTACAAAAGGCTTCAAGTTCGAATCCTGGCGGTGGCATGGATGTTTTTAGTGATTCGAATCCATGTTAACTGTAGGTAACGGTCTAATTAGCCTAAAGTGCGCAAACAATGACCGTAGATACACAAACCAAGCTAACAAAAAAAAATTCACTTTTTTTTTTTTTTTTTTTTACAAGTAATAGGTCAGTGATAAAAAATGATCGTCAATCAATTGTTTACTACTTTTTGAAGCCTTTTTTTTTTAAAGTAGTTTTTTAAGATTAAAAAAAATCTAACAGAAACAGCTGAAATATTAAAAAGCACTGATCCAAATATGAGGCATAATATTATATCAGCAATAAAAAACTCAATATAAAAAAAAAAGAAAAAAGACTATCACGTATTTTCTTAAAATGAATTGATCCATAAAAGTTTTAAACTTTAAAAAAAAAAATTTCAAAAAAGGATCGAGGCGTATCTTTTTTTTTTTTGGTGCTTCAGAATTCTTTAAAAGTACTTATTCATTACATTTTCTAACTTTTTGTGCCAAAAGGCACGGCGAATGCAATAAGAAAATAATAAAAACAAACTTTCTTTTCACTACACTTTACACATCACTGGACTCTAAATCTATACAACACACGTGCAGGCAAAGAATTCGGTCATGCATAAGAATTTTAATATTATTTTTTTAAAGAAGGGACCATGCGCTTCTTGTCTGTTGAGATGACTTAGCAGAAAAAAAGGGTACCCAGCTTTTACCTTCCCTGGCATTTAATAGTCTCAAAAGCGAGTGACGGGGTTTCATTTAACTGAATTAAAAGAAAGTTCGGTCATTTTTTTTTCTTTTGATATATGTATAAGTTCACATAAAAAGATTGAGTTTTTATGCCTGTTGCTATTTATGCAGGGTTACATTGCAATTACATTGTTATTTTTCCTTATAGTAAATCAGAAATAAAATTCATTTACAAATCGTAACAAAATTAATTATAAACCGTAACTGTTAATTAACTGGTTGATCAAATGATAATTTTATCAGCATACATTGAATTCATCAGTACGTAAAATAATACGATAATCGAATTATTATTTTTAAAAGAAATAGTGTTAACGTAATAAATGAATCATTTATTATTTTTTTTTACTAAATATGCAGATAACAAATGAGTATGTAATTTTTTTTTTTACAAGTAGTAATACGTCAGTGATCTAGCCCCTCTAACGGTCAGTGCCACAGGTTTCAGTTCCAATCCCGGCTGTGCCATGGGTGTTTGTAGCTGTACGAAATCCACATTAAACTGTAGGTCTCAGTCTAATATGGCGGTAGAGCGTTGAACATAGGACTATCAACCCTACACCATAAAAGAAAAACAAATCATTGGATGTTGCGTCATTGAAGAAGAATTCGTCAGAAAAATATAGGACTAAAAAATTATTTATTGTTACATGTTCTTTCCTATTTTTTTATTAATAAATAAAAACTAAAAAAATATGATTTTTAATACGCATAAAACCGTTCGTATAGACCTACTCCGTAAAAAGAAAACATCTCATATTTCGAAATCTGCCAGTAAGCAGACAGCCTTGGCCCACCATGAGGCTGTTGCACCAATGAAGAATAAGAAAAAGTCAGTAATAATAAAAAAGATCGTCCTTCTATTGTTTACTACATCTTTTTTTTTTTAGGTAGTTTTAAAATTTTTTAAAAGTCTAACAGAAATAGCTGAAATATTAAAAAGCATTGATCCAAATATGAGACACAATATTATATCAGCAATAAAAGGCTCCGTATAAAAAAAGAAAAAAGAATATCATGCATTTTCTTAAAATGAACTGATCCATAAATAAGTTTAAACTTAAAAAAAAAAAAAAAAATTTAAATGATCGAGGCGTATCGTTTTTCCTTTAAGTGCTTCAAAATTCTTTAAAACTACTTATTCATTACGTTTTCCAACTTTTTGTTCCAAAAGGCACGGCGAATGCAATAAGAAAATAACAAAACAAACTTTCTTTTCACTACACTTTACACATCACTGAACTCTAAATCTATACACTCACATGCAAGCAAAGAATTCGGTCATACATAAGAATTTTAATATTATTTTTTTTTAAAGAAGGGACTATGAGCTTCTTTTCTGTTGAGATGACTTAGCAGAAAAAGAGTACATAGCTTTTACTTTCCCTGCCATTTAATAGTCTGAAAAGCGAGTGACGGGGTTTTCATTTAATCGAATTAAATGAAAATTCTGCAATATTTTCTTCTTAATACATGTATATGTTCCCTGAAAATAATGAGCTTTCATGCATGTTGCTATTTTTGCATTTGTATTTTTCCTACAGAAAATCAGAAAGAAAATTAATTTATGAATTGTAACAACGATTAATTAACTGGTTGATCGAATGATAATTTTATGAGCAAACATTAAATTCGCCACTACGTAAAATAATGCAATAATCGAATTATTATTTTTAAAAAGTAATAGTGTTAACATAATAAATGAATCCTTTATTAATTTCTTTTACTAAAAATGTAGATAACCAATGAGTATGTAATTTTTATTTTACAAGTAGTAATACGTCAGTGATCTAGCGCTGTGACGGTCAGTGCCATAGATTTCGGTTCCAATCCCGGCTGTGCCATGGATATTTGTAGTTGCACGAAATCCACTTTAAACCGTAGGTCATGGTCTAATATGACTGTAGAGCTTTGGGTACAGGACTAACAACCATACACCATAAAAAGAAAAACAAATCATTGACTGGTGCGTTATTGAAGAAAAAGAATTACTCAGGAATATATAGGACTAAAAAAAAATTATTTATTGATAATTCCTATGAGTTCATTCAATTTTTTTCATTAATTAAAAACTATAAAAAATATGATTTTTAATACCCATAAAATCGGGCTTATTGTCCTACCCTGTAAAAAAAGAAAACATCTCATGTTTCGAAATCTGCTAGTAGGTAAACGGCTTTTTCCCACCATGAGGCGGTTGCGCCAATGAAGAATAAGAAAAAAAGTAAACAATAAAAAAAAAAAATATTGTCAATCTATTGTTTACTATTCTTTTTTAAGCCAGTTATATTTTTTTAAGTAGTTTTAAAGACTAAAAAGAAAAACCGACTGAAACAGCTGAAATATTAAAAAGCATTGATCCAAATATGAGACACAATATTATATCAGCAATAAAAGACTCCTTATGAAAAAAAGAAAAAAAAAGGTTATCATGCATTTTCTTAAAATGAACTGATCCAGACATAAAAGTTTTAAACTTTAAAAATTTTGTTTTTAAAAGGATTGAGGAGTATCTTTTTTCTTTTTTGTGCTTCGAAATTCCTTAAAACTACTTATTCATTACATTTTCTAACTTTTTTGTGCCGAAAGGCACAGCGAATGCAATAAGAAAATAATAAAACAAACTTTCTTTTCACTACACTTTACACATCACTGAACTCTAAATCTATACACACACATGCAGGCAAAGAATTCGGTCATGCATAAGAATTTTAATACTATTTTTTTTTTTAAAAGGAGGGATTATGCGCTTCTTGTCTGTTGAGATGACTTAGCAGAAAAAAGGGTACCCAGCTTTTACTTTCCCTGGCATTTAATAGTCTCAAAAACGAGTGACGGGGTTTTCATTTAACAGAATTAAAAGAAAGTTCTGCCATATTTTCTTCTTGATTTATAAGTTCACATAAAAGAATGAGTTTTTTCATGCCTGTTGTCATTTTGCAGGATAATTCATTTGTATTTTTCTTACAGGAAATCAGAAATAAAATTAATTTATAAATCGTAACAACGGTGAAATAATTGGTTATTAAAAATTCGGTATTAAATGATAATTTTATCAGAATACATTAAATTTGTATGCTGTAAAATAATGTAACAGTCGAGTTATTATTTTTAAAAGTAATAGTGTTAACATCAAAGTAATAAATGAATCATTTATTATTTTCTTTTTAATAGTAGCACATTCAGAAAACCACAATTTGTCTTTTCTTGGCTAATACGTCAAAAAGATTTATTATTTTTGCCAATTGAGATAGTGTTAAATAATGGTTTAAAAATAATTAATTTTAATTAATGTTATGGGTCATAAAATAATGAAATAATTCCATATATACTAATAATGTAGATAACCAATCAAATAATAAAAAAGTGGCTTGATAGCTGATTGGTTAGTGTTCTTGGCCCATTTTGGTACGTCAAAAGGCTTCAGGGTCGAATCCTGGACGGTGGCAAAAATGTTTGTTATTATTCAGGTTCGTTAAACTATAGGCTCCGATCTAATTAGCCTAAAAACTACAAAAAATATGATTTTTTTTTAATACGCATAAAATCGGCGTAACCAAACTAACAAAAAAATTAATATTTAATTTTTACAACTAATGATAAATCAGAAAAAAAGTCAATAAAAAAATGATCGTCAATCGATTGTTTATTTCTTTTTTTAAGCCTGTTATATGTTTTTAAGTAGTTTTAAGATTTAAAAAAAAAAAAATCAATCGAAACAGCTGAAATATTAAAAATCATTGATGCAAATATGAGACACAGTATTATATCAGAATGAAAAACTCTTTATAAAAAGGAAAAACATTTATCGGCCCTCCTTTCTTAAAATGAAGTGATCCAGATATAAAAGTTTAAACTTTAAAAAAATATTTTAAAAAGGATTGAAGCGTATCATTTTTTTCTTTTCTGTGCCAAATTCTTTAAAAGTACTTATTCATTACATTTTCTAATCGTTTTTGGTGCTAAAAGGCACGGCAGATGCAATGAAAAAAACAAAACAAATTTCTTTTACTACACTTTACACATCACTGGACTCTAAATCTATTCAAACCACATGGAGGAACAGAATTGTGGCCATGACATGGCGCATTTTCCATAATATTATTTGTTTGAAGGGACATGCGTTCTTGTCTGTTGAGATGACTTAGCAGAAAAAGCATACCCAGTCAATTTTCTTTTCCTGGCATTTAATAGTCTCAAAAGCAAGTGACGGAGTTTTCATTTAACAGAATTAAAAGAAAGTTCTGCCATATTTTCTTCTTTATAAATGTCTAAGTTCACATAAAAGAATGAGTTCTTATGCCTGTTGCTATTTGGCAGGGTAATTCATTTGTATTTTTCTTGCAGAAAATCAGAAATAAAATTAATTTATAAATTGTAACGACTGTCGTTAACTGGTTGATCAAAGGATAATTTTATCAGCATGATTAAATTTGTCTGTCTGTAAGCCAAATTTCTGCAATAGTCGAGTTATTATTTTTAAAAGTCCAGTGTTAACATAAAAAACTGAATCATTTATTTGACGCAGTTTTCTTTTACTAAAAATGTAAACAACCAATGAGTATGTAATTTTTTTTTACAAGTAGTAATACGTCAGTGATCTAGCGCTCTGACGGTCTGTGCCAAGGTTTCCGGTTCCAATCTCTGCTGTTCCAGGGATGTTTGTAAGATTTACGAAATGGCAGTTTAAACCGTAGTTCCAACTAATATTCCGCTTAGAACGTTGGGTTAAGACTAACAACCCTATACTATAACAAGAAAAAAATCATCTCCTCCTTGAAATCTGCCAATAAGCTGACGTCCTTGGCCCATTATGTGGGTGTTACGTCATTGAAGAAGAATTCATCAGAAGAATATAGGACTAAAAATGTTATTTATTATTACAGGTTCCTTCCTATTTTTTTCATTAATAAATAAAAACTACAAAAAAATAGGATTTTTTTAATACGCATAAAATCGGGCGTATAGCCCTACCCCGTTTAAAAAAGAAAACATCTCATGTTTCGAAATCTGCCATTGAGGCAGACAGTTTTTGCCCACCATGAGGCTGTTCTCCAATGATAAATAAGAAAAAAATGTCGTCAATAAAAAAAAAAAAAAAATTGTCATCATATTGTTTACTACTTCCTTTTTTTAATCCTGCTATATTTTTTGAAGTAGTTTTAAAGATGTAAAAAAAAAAGAAAAACTACCGAAACAGCTGAAATATTAAAAAGCATTGATCCAAACATCAGACGCAATATTATATCAGCAATAAAAGACTCTTTATAAAAAAAAAAGAAAAAAGATTATCAAGCATTTTCTTAAAATGAACTGATCCATACATAAAAGTTTTAAACTTTAAAAAAAAATTTTTTTTTTTTAATGGATTGAGGCGTATCGTTTTCTTTTTCGCGCTTCAAATTCTTTAAAACGACTTATTCATTACATTTTCTAACTTTTTTGTGCCAAAGGCACGGCGAATGCAATAAGAAAATAACAAAACAAACTTTCTTTTCACTACACTTTACACATCACTGGACTCTAAATCTATACACACACGTGCAGGCAAAGAATTCGGTCAAGCATAAGAATTTTAATATTATTTTTTTTAAAGAAGGCACTATGCGCTTTTGTCTGTTGAGATGACTTAGCAGAAAAAAGGGGGTACCCAGCTTTTACTTTCCTGGCATTTAATATTCTCAAAAGCGGGTGACGGGTTTTCATTTAACTGAATTAAAAGAAAGTTCGGCCATAAGTTCATGCCATATGTTCACATAAAAGAATGACTTTTTATGCCTGTTGCTATTTTTGCAGGATAATACATTTGTATTTTTCTTACAGAAAATCAGAAATAAAATGGATTTATAAATCTTAACAAAGTTGAATAAACTGCTATAAAAATTCAACATCAGATGATCATTTTATCAGCATACATTAAATTTGTCACATATAAACTAATGCAATAGTCGAATTATAATTTTTAAAAGTAATAGTGTTAACATGAAAGCAATAAATGATTCATTTATTATTTTCTTTTAATATAAAAAAATATCGAAAAGGGTTATTATTTTTAAAATCGAGCAAATGTTAATGTTTCTAATTTTTAAAATTAATGGCATTTGTATTTTTTGTAAACTACATCAAATATTAATATTCGTCAAATACTTTTTAAAGTATTTGATGAACATAATTATTTTTTTTTTTAATACAGACTATAACCTTTCTTTCTCCTACGCACTACAAAGAGCTCCCCTGTGGCGTTCAGGAGAAATGGTCCCCAGGCCTCGAAACTCTCATCCGAGATGAATTATAAAGCAACCGGCCCTACCACTGCGAAACGTTTAGTTGATCTACAGTCTTTCATCTCGAGAGGAAATATGTTTACCACAGTCTTCCATATTAGTTGGGCCTACAAACTCTCACCCGGAGTGGAAGTATCTTTCGCGCTCCTGCGCATACCTGAGTATCTTATTTTCGGCTTAGAAGGGAAATCCTTCCATGAATCTATAATTATATGCCTTTAAATGTGTTACATGTATATTTTAATAGTAGGTGTGTAGTGTTTGTGCGTGTGTAAAAAGGCTGTGTGTTCTCCAACCTGTGCCTCAAGTACCCCATCCAGTTACAAGCGGATTGCCGAGCCTGCCCACTACAAGACATAATAGAATAGAGTAATTCATTTTTTTATTAGAATTAAATAGAGAAACACACACACAATAAAATCTTTCAATAAATTTATAACGAAATGATAGTAAAATTTAAATGGTTAAAAAATCTTTTAAAATACACCACTTTTATTATATGAACTATAAAATTAAATATTGTTTCAACCCCATAAAAATAGTATGAAGCAGTTGAAATAAAGTAAAAGTTATGAACTGTTGATAACTGAAAAAGTAAGGGACTGAATTTTAATCACAGCTCAAAAAATAGTTGCATATAAAATATATTATTCTAGTTCGTTTTCATTTTAGTGTTGTAATGCTTCCAACAATGTATATATTTCCTTCTCACTGTTTTCCAAATTCTCCACTATGGATTTTAAAAAAAATTTTGTAACTATGCCTCTTCTTACGCACTGCAAGAGCGCCCCCTGCAGCATTCAGAAGAAATGATCAGTTGGCATCCGAGACTCTCACCCGAGAGGATGTATTGCAAAACCAGCGCTGTCATTAGTTACAATCTCTCATCCCGAAAGGAAGTGAAATCTTTCCGCAAATGTATAAGAATATATATTTAAATATGTCAATGTTGTGTGTTAAATATTGTTTACAGTTAATTGTGGTGTTTATGTCGTGCTTACGTGCTTGTAAATAAAGCTGTGTGTCCTTAAACCTGTGTCTCAACCCGACCACACCCAGATACAGCTTCACATACAACAGACGAACACTACATTTTTCATTTATTTGTAATTTGTCCTAAAAAAAAAAAAAATACTGAGCTAATATTTGACAAGGGATTTTTAATTTTGCCCATATTGATGGTAGGCTTCTGCTAATATTAATATTAACGTAACTAATATTAACTGCTAATATTAGCGTAGTTGTCAATTTAACTACCTGATGAGAAATAGCGGTCAACTGAAGTTAACGAAAAGAAGAATAAGAGTTAGTGGTATGACGTCGGCAATAAATGGCGTTAAGTGTTATGCGTTAGGAGTATTGTTGATTTTAGTGTCTGCTGAATTCAATTCTTCGGAAAAAGAAAGCTTTGACATTAGCGGTTAATTCTGCTTTAGCGGCTATTTTCAATTCCAGCTAAACTTAACATCTCTGAAACTTACAGCATTCTTTTTATTACCTTTCTATCGTTTGGTAATTATTATTTATTTATTATTCAGGATTTTTGAATTTTATTGTCTCTTAATTGCTTTTGCATTCTGAAATTATTGATACATATTAGAGCGAATATTTTGCAAACAAGGTTGTTCTAATCTTATAAGTGGGATGATACATATATATAAGATATATATAATGCATATAAGACATATATAATACATATAAGATATTTTTCTTAGATTTTCTTTCGTTCTAGTTCGTAAATTATTAATTTTTCTCAATACAATCTGTCAAAGTAAATATGTTAATGCAATGGTGGACCCACTCTGTTTGTACATATTAAAAATATCGCATAAATTCCTTTTTTCTTCTAATAGAGTGTTTTTTATTATATAATGTATTTTATAGATGGGGCAAAAAATTAAACTGTCAAGAATATTTTTTTTTTTATATATATATACAATTGCAATTTTTCTTATTGGGTAAAGGCTTGAATATATTCCATCTTCTGTCCTCTCATTGAAGCCTGAAAATTTTGCTATTTGTAATTACTCTTAAGCATTCAAGGTATTCTGATAATGAAGTTTTTTATTTTTCGCCAGTTTGCCAAATTACCACCCTATCTTAGAGTTCTTCCTTAAAAAAAATGTATAATATGCTACAAAATTTGCAAATATATCCTATTATCCTAATTATAGTCATTCTAAACTATTTCATATTCTAATTATATTACAAAAAAATAAATTATTCAATTGTTAAAACAGCTATCTCTGGAAGCTCAACAAATGATTAAAAATATATGCCACGTACAAGCCATAAAATTTAAAGACTTAAAGTACTAAAAGAGAATATGGCTACATCCCTAACCTCCCTCGGTCAAGCAATGAAGAAATTCTCTCCTTTCATCAGCGTTACTCCAATCACTTCTTTTGAAGATAAAAAAAAAAAAAAAAAAAAAAAAAAAAAAAAAAAAGGAAAAAACTGGGATTCGAAGTTTTGCAGGATTATGTCAGCACATGGCAGGTGTGATGTAGCGTGGTGCTGCATCCATTGCTCTCTCTACCCATCATACATCATAACAACTAGTTTTCAACAACAAATCATGAGTAACAAGTCATTTAGGCTCTTCTTTTTGATTTTTAAAATTTTCTCCGATTTCCTCTTAATTTTAGTTATGTTTTATCCCACATTCAACAATGGAATACTCGCAGTATCAAAACCAAAACATTCTTTCCCTCCCATTTTTTATATATTTAGTCTTTGTTATACAAAAAACGTTCCCCAGCATATCACGCAAACTTATTTATAGAATAAATTGACCTGACAACACACGAAGAACACTTTTAATATCTGTTGATTCTACTAATCCTTGCAATACTCTCAACCTTCTTAATCTCCCCTACTCAGAAAATGAAATACAAGCCATCACAATCTATCTTGCACAAAAAACTTCCTTACTATAGTCAAAATTTATTCTCCCAAAGATCGTTTATCCATTGATTGGCTGGATGCCATATATCATCAATTCCCTCTACATGCATTATTCTTGGCAATTTTAATTCGCATCATTTCGTCCTCGGTTCCCCCTCTTCCACTAATAGTTCTAAAACTTTATTCAGTATAAACATCAATGATAATTTAAACATTATAACCACCAGCTGACCAACTCATATCACTCCTTCTTCTTCATCTATTATTAATCTCTCCTTGCAGTGGAGATTAATAATATTATCACACGAATTTATCCTTCTTCGTTCACTCATTTCCTTTCGACAGTGATCATTTATCGAACTAATTATCTTTCCAACTAAATAATAATGAAAAATGCCAAAACTATTACAGACTATTATGTGGATGTTCTTTCTCTGCGGGAGAAAAAATGTCGCATACAAATTTAAGCAATATTATGATTTACAGTCTTTCCCAACCAACACTTTAGTAATAAGAATTAGGAATATCTCATCAGTCAACGCTATCAATAATGCAACGCAGTGCAATATCAACGCAGTGCAATAGAGTATTACAAAGAAAAGAAAACTTTTGTATCACGAGCAACTTTTTGGATCGCTTACAAAAATTTTTCTACCGGATTTCACCGCTTAATTTAATTTTAAAGAAAATATTGGGATTCCATTTTGTGCTTTTACTACCTGTAATTACAAAATTTATAAAATTATCAGAATTATTCGCAACAAAGATAATTATCTCGTCAACAACAAAACCATTTGTTCTAACACTGCTTTAGTCATCACAAATACGATTCAGCAAGCAAACCTTCTAGCACAGGGGTGGCCAACCCAAATGATCTTGCGGACTACTTTGGAAATGCACCATAACTCCGCGAGCCGCATATAAAATTATATATCCCCATATTAAATTTAGACCCACTATAGACATTTTTTTAGAGTGAGAAATTAAAGCATAATGAGTTATTATTCCTGTGCTTACTATTATTCTTACGCGTACTATAAACATAGATAATATAATAATAATGATACTAAACACACATTGTAAAGAAATATATAAAGCTAAAAATGAAATATGAAAAATATATAAATAAAATTAAAAAATGAAATCATTAAAAAAATATTTATATTTCTAGTGCGATATTTGTTTCACCGCGCTTTCTCTTAGCTTTTTGCAAATCGATCTCAATTTGGGTAAATGCACACCGTAATTGGTGTTGCAGGTTAGCGTCCGTTATGTTTGAACGTGTTTTAATAAAAAGTTAATTTTGAATATATGGATGCACAAATAATGTATTTTTAATATATTGGTTTTCACTATTTTGACCATTATAAAATAAATATGTTTTGTAAAAGTGTAATAAATCTCACGGACCAGAAAAATGTCCAAAGCAGGCTGACCCCTGCTCTAGCATCTCATTTCAATAAACCACTCGATTAGTAATTTATTCCCGTTAATCTTTCAGACGACTTTTCTCATCGCTACAGTGAATCCTTTACGTCAATGAATTTCAAGATGCTATACAAGCTGTTTGTCATACTTCCCCAGGCAGCTACGATATTCCAGCTAAATTAATTAAATTCTCTCTGATCAGCTTCTTCATATTTTTAATAACATTTGGCTCAAATCATCCCAATTCTTAAGCTAAACAAAGATAGCATGTCCATTATCTTTCATCGACCGATTGATTTTAACTTTTGTTTTATATAAAATTTTTGAACAGTTTGTACTCAAGAGAATCATTCATTTTTCAGTTTCCGATAATTCCAATCATTATCATTCCATAAAGATTATGTGCACTCTTTGTCGCTACTTCATCACAAGATCATCGAAGCTAAAAATGCCAAAAATCTATTTCATTTTCTTAAATTATGCATATCGTCGGTTTATGATATTGTTTGGAGAGATAGTTTACTTTATGAGATTTTACAAGTTTGTATAAAAGCACCGCCTTAAAGTAGATTTTTAATTTCATCAATAACAGAAATTTTTAGGTAAAATGGAGAAACTCTATTTCGATTAATTTATTTACAACTTATGAAGTTCAACAAGGCATGTTCTAAGTGAACAGTATAAAAATGAATATTGGAAAGATAAGATATCTAAAACATAAAATCAACATATCAATACCATTTCCCAAGAGTCTTCTTTAGGACATAAGTATTTGTTGTTACAATGTAATTTTTCAGGTGAAGCCATTGCGCTGATTTTAATCATTCGGTCATCATATGCCCTTTCAGATCACAATTTCATTAAACTTACGGTTTCTCGGTTATTTAAGCTTTAAATATTGCACATTTATATCCAGTAGCATTATCAAACTAATCGGAAGTCAATTGAAAACGTCTCAAATAACATTTTAATTGTGAATTTATCTGGTTTCAGGACATGTTGGCATTGCAGAAAATGAACAAGCAGATTCTCTAGAAAATCAGTAGTAGACACCATTATTTTTCATTGGATATCTCCAGAAGACCATATTATTCCTCATAAAAAGAAAAAGAATACAAGAAACAAAAGATCAATTTACTATTCAATAAACAATCATAAACCTTCTTCCTACAGATCGAAAGGAAGATGTACTATTTCTCAATCAAACATATACATTAAAAGCTAAACTTCATTTGATGTTATTCGCTTTTTGAAAAACATTGAAATTGTAGAACATATTTTGTTTCAATGCACGAAGTTTGACGAGTCAATAAACATGCTATATAAAGCTTTCGACTGCAATCTTTTCATGTATATTCGATATGACTGAGGGCACGTATTAACAAGACTGTAGCAGTACTTTATTTTCTATGAAAAATCTCGTCAAGTTGCTAACGAGTGTTATTCAAAGATCTTAATCACCTTTCCAATTTCAAAGGATTGTGCTTTAGCCGATCAATAGCTTCATCTATTCATTCATATCTTTCATTTTTATTTTGTTAATTTCTTTTGTTACCAAAAATATCGTGCAATATTCCATTTCATTCAAAATCATGTCCAAAGCTCAACATGGGATTTAACAAATTTGAAAGTCTATTATGGATTAATGAATTTTGGGCTTTTAGTTGTTTGATTATAAATTTTCGTTCATCATCACAATGTATTTATTCTTATTTTGATAGCATTTGGGATAAATTAAAATAAAAAAACATAAATCTCAAGGCAATTAGTTAAGTCAAGTAAGGCAGTTTTTCACTATAAATTGTTTCATCCCCCAGACGTTAGTGTTGTTTCTGACCTTCCTTTCTTTTCATTAAATCCTTCCATTAATGGGATTGTGCAGACGATTCACTAATTTAACAGAATTTTTAAATACTAACTATTATAATTTTCCTTCATATTTTTAATTTAATTTAATTATTAATTATAATCGCAATATCGAAGTTGAACCCTTTGCCCGTCTTTCCTAATTTTTAAACAGTTCCAAGAGTTCATTAGTGTAATTTGATCTTCTTAAAAACAATTGACAAGTTAATATTAACAATCAGTAAATCGTTTATAATTTTGTAATAGGTGGTATAGGAATTACATTTCCTAGAAAATCCTTTAACTTGCCATATCCTCTGCAATATTTTTGCTAAAATAAAATGAAGACTTTGAAGAAATCATTGAGAAAAAGTCAATTTTATGATTGTTTTTAATAACAGTTATTTTTCGTACATCTTTCAAGATAATTTCAAGGATAATACCATATTTATAGATTTTTATTAGAATCTCAACAATATGTATATAATTTATTTCATAACATTGAACGGTTTTGTTTTCACTTTAAAAATAAATGAGAAAGAAAAATTATTTTTCAAATTTATCAAAGTTGAGAGTATTTCTTTATTAGAGGAACTTTATTAAATTTTTAAAAAAGAAACGCATATTTTTTTATTTATATTATGTTGAAAATGACACAACTTTTTATTACATCAAGGATTTTATTATATAATACATTATCATAAATTTAATTTTGAAATATTTTTAAAATTTCACTGTATTATTTTAAACATAGGAAAAAATAAGAATGTTGTTAGGAATAAGAAATCAACAAAATGAAAGTACTCATAGAACTAATTGTGTTATACTTAAACATCACAAATGATTTCCTAATTTCTTAAAAAAATAAATTACTCATTATATATGTTATTAATTTTTTATGAAAAAAAATTTTCTAATAAATTATAACCATGAAATTTACAATACTAATGTTTTTTGTTTCTAAAGCATACAAAAAATTTTTTTAATAAATTACATTGATCATTAAACCTAAAAAGGATAAATGGAAATCATGGTTAGCTTTTTGGTGATTAAATTTTATTACATATCTTATTAATTAGATAAAAGAAAGCTTGTTAAAAACAAAAGGGCCAACGCACTATTTCATATTGCATTGAATGTATGAAAACAAAAGACAAAACAGTAAATAGAGACATGAAGAGTAAATATTTTTAATAGAAAAAGTCAATTCATCAGAGTACAATAATTATGGGAATAAATTTTACTTCACATATAACTCATTTAACTAAAATCACATTATAGAAGCATGATAAAAAGCTTTAGCATTGCATTTACAGTTACAAAAGCTTAAACTGCTCAAATAGTTTTTAAACATAAAATAAAAAATATATTTAATTACAAATTAAAAAAGAAAAAGTTTGTAACTAAAGTTTGAGCAATGAAAATATTTCAACACACTGATTAACAAAGCTTTTTCTTCACAAGATGAAAACATTTAGGAACGAATACATATTAATAAAGATCAGTGTTTACAGAAAGTGTTAGGCAATATATAAAATTTTTTTATTGATTTATTTACTTAATGCCTCAGAAAGGATACTGGAATCTTGAGTCATTAGTAGGTTCAAAAATTCCTGCTATACCAATTAAATAACAATCTATAACAAACAAAAACTTAACAAAACTATTAAATTTACTACAATAAATAAAAATCAGAGGCTGAACTTTATTTGCCAAGCAAATACACCACACATCTTTTAAACATTTAATCACATTAATAAGCAGATAGAAAAATAAAGTTCAGCTTCAAAAATTACAAAAAATTCATTAGTCTCTGCCCACAAAGTCTCTTTGGGATTAGATGCTGAATATCACGCATAAAGCTAAAAAGCATTATTGTGCCTCTGAACAGGCAGTACCAGTTCAGGAACGTATTCATTTTATTAATATCAACCAATATCACACAAATAAAATAGATTTTCTTACAAAGAATAACTAACATCTGAAGCATGCTACAGTTTTAAATACACTCTATGGGTATAATTATATTGTGTAGGTATTAAAATAAAAGACTAGATATGCACTGCTCTAGTGAAACCTCTATCAACATAATCCAACTTGCTGCTATTCATCAAGGATTTGTAACATTGAAATATTTTTAAAGAGTTCCAACAATGAAGTGCTGCTAAATGTATGATGCTTAAATATGAGATTCCAAAAAAGGAAAAAAAAAAAATGATATTTGTTTAAACAAAAAGTTTTTTAATAAAATGATTCTCAACCTCAGTAACTATGAAATTTCTACAACATCGAAATATTGTTAAATATAATAAAAAAAACCGTGCAAAATAAAAATATTTATTGCAACATAGCAATAACCAAGCTAATATGAAATATAGCAATGATCAAATAATATTAAATAACTTAGAAGCAGGATACAGAAATTAAAACTTATCTATTTTTAGATCATCCTAATTTCTAAAACTCATTTGTAAAAAAAGAATAACATCTGTGTCATATTTTCTAAAAAATTTTTATTTGTAAAAAAATAGTAGAATATTAATCAACATTTCTTAGTTAATTTATTTAGGCTAAAAGTATAATATGATCTTATGAATGGTTGAGAATCACTGTTTTAAATGGCAGAAGCGTAAACAGCTATTATAGAAGTCAAATTTAAACAGAAATATGAACACCAACATAAGGCGATTCATTCATAATTCAAAACGCGTTTTCAAACAGTAATTTTTTTATTTCTACTTATGTTTAACAATATGAATACATAAAAATTTATAAATATTCAATTACATTTATTTTGCAAAGTTTTCTACATAATATTTATGTGTGTAATATATCATGAATAATATAACTGAAGCAAAATGATGAAATTAAACAAGCATCACAATAACATGGAGTAGAATGAAAACATATCTGATTGCAGTTTATCTTAAGCTCAAAATTTTTAACATCATCCATTACCTAAATATAGAATTGACATTTATTATCAATTTTGAGTAGATTGTCAGCAAGCGATGCTGTTAACTAAAATATCAAAAACCTGTATGAATAATTTAATTAAATTGAAACCAATTCAAAGAAATGTTATTTATTATCTAAATTATTATTTATAGCTAGAGCCAATAAAAATTCACGAGTAAAACTATTTCGCTTCAAAAAATTCAGTTTATTACAATTTTTATTTTGAGATATTAAAATATAAATTAAATTTATTAGTATTATGATATACATAAATACATTCAGAATTGAATATTGCCAATATAATTATTCAAAAACAATAAAATTTTTGTGAAATTCTCATGCTCCTTATCAAATATCATTAACATATAAAATAAGTAGAAGATTACTATGCAAGTTGATTTTCAAAAAATTGTCTTTTGAATCAATTTAGTATATCATACGATTTAACATTTGTCAAGATTTGATCGACAGCTCTAAACTGCGTCATTGAGAAATATAAATGGCTCTACAAACTTTATATTCTTTCCTCATGAGGACATTTAAATAACAAAAAATATTACTGGCAGTGAGTCATTCATTGTTATAATGTGCACAATAGATTTATAAGAGTAGGAGTTATCTTAATCATACAATAAATAACAATACATCAGAAAGGAAGATTTAAATAAGATAAAATGAATATTTGAAGAAAAGTTACCAAAAATAATTTCACACTTCCTCTCATTTCATTATAAGCTAATTGGTGTCCATTAGCAGTTTAGAAAATATATGTGAAATTATTAAAAAAAAAAAAAAGTATAACTTTCAATTAAATATTTTGTTAAAAAAAGTAAACTGATTTTTATAAGTAGTAATAAAATTTTGATGATTCACTTATAAAAAAAATTACTAATTTTTTTTTTATGTAGTTTGGAAATTTATCAAGAAATAATCTGTTACAAACATGTTTTTTAAGCGTGTACACAAACTATGGAGATTTAAAAAAATTGATTAATTAAACTCTAGGTTATGATTATAAGTTACATTAAAATTTAATGCATTAATTTTTCTAGAATACTGATTTTGTAATGATATTTTTCTCAAAAATTCCTATGTAACAATCTTATTTAATAATAATTAAATTTGACCAAAATAACTGAAAATTTTACAGCAATATTTAATGAATTACTAATTAATATTACTAAGGATGAGACAAGAATAAAGAAAATTAAAACAATTCAATTTTTAAAATAAACACAAACATTCAAGACTCAATGTATTGATGAACATCGAAATTTATAACATTAAGTATGGCATTTTTAATTATTGCACAGTTTGAAAACACACAGGAAATTAATAAATAAACAAAATAAAGATTACTTTGTGTGATAAAATATATTTATATATTAGAAATAACATTAAGAGTACAAAAAGACAAAAAAATTATTTCGGGCAATAGCATATTCTAATTACTGTAAAATTAAAATTTAATAAATACAAAGACAAAAATATACAAAAAGCAGAATTTAATGAATACTATCAACTAATGAATTCAAATTCCATATAATTATAATTAAAGATATATACATTTATTATAAATATTTCATACTACAATAATTTACAACAATTTTCAAAGTATAATAGCATTTTAGCCAGCATGTTGAATTTCAATAATAAAGATTATGATTGCATCAGAAAATTGTGAAAATAATAATAATAATAATAAAAAAAACAGCATTAAGATGAATCATAACTAAAAATAAAACTATATATATATTTATCATACAAAAACTCAATTTAACAAATTTTTCTAAACATAAATTTACATACAAATGAATTTGATATTTTATAAATAGTTTATGATTGAAACTTCTGTGTGGTAATAATTATTGCCAAAAAAATATTCATGTGTCTGTCTGTGTTTAAAGAAAACTTCAAAAATATTTTCAGTGAAAAATTACTCTCTATTAAAAGCTAATATTACAGGAAAAATATTAAGTAAAGTATTGCCATTCTTACAAAAAACATTTGATCAGAACAAATGAATAAGTAGAAGTCTAATAAAAAAAGAATTTTTAAAAATATGTTTGTTCAAAAGTTTTTAACTTACTACTATTTGATAAATAAATAAAGTGAAAAAAACGATGTGAAATTATTTAAAAAGTATAAGGTATAGTATTAGTATCATGTTTCCAATATAATTGAGAAAAGTGGTCAATGATTAGAATAATTGATATATTCATTTTTTATAAAAAATCTTCTTAATTACAATATAAAGCTGAATATATTAAATGTTCTACAACATTTGAAAAATCTAATTTTACATTAGATAAATATTTTATTACAAGTCTGAAAAACTAGCAGCATAATATTTAAGAATTACAATTACTCCTTAAACATGCAAGTATAGTGTGAAATATTTTAGAAGTTGAAAGGCAAGTTTTTGGTGTCAAAATCTAATTAAAAAGCAAGCTATTGTGATTTTTAAAAACAGTTAATGGTTTCAATTTATTAAATGTATGATATGGGGAAAAAGATAATTAAAAACGCCCAAATGAAAGAAGCATATATGTAAAATATGTACACCTCAATTTTTCTAATAGCATATATATATATATGTGTATATATATAAATTTATATGTATATATATACACACACACACATGTATAACAACATTGCTTTTACTACTTATCAGAAAAGCCCTTTAATGCTAAGATATATTTTTATACTGTAATTATGTTTTACAGAATTGTTTAGAGATGAAGAGGTATAAGGGTTAAATAAAAAAAAAGAAAATTGAAATTTTCCTGCACTAGAAAATAATATCATGAATTAAAAAGAAGAATTAAATAAGAAATATATAAATACATTAATACATATTTAAAAAAATAATTAAAAGTAATAAGCCATTTTAAGCAACATCTGCATCACCCAAGTCACAGTAAAATAAATAAGTATATTTTACATGTTACTAACTACAACATTTACAAATAGAATCATAATGCACATTATGATGCACAAATTCATATACATACACAGGATGAAAACCTTTTGCATAAGAGGCTTAGTAAATATGAATGATCGATTGAAAATTTTAGGAAGTTGATTAAAGAAAAAGCATTAAGAAACTGAGTAACTAAAGTAGTAAAATCAGATTGTAAAGCATATTATTTAGACAAATTTATACCATGTATCTAAGTAATGATACAAAACAGCATTTATAATGCTGATATATGCTAATCATCTCTAGAATAATAAGGCAGTGTGCAAAGGGCTTAACATATCACCATGTCATTAAGGTTTTTAGTTTTCCATAAATTCTAAAATCAACTTCAAAAAAAAAAAAAAAAAAAAAAAAAAAATCAAAACTTTTAAAAAACGAAACCTTTTTTTAATTCCCCCTTCCTCCCAAAAAAACACCCCCAAAAACTTTTTCTAATAACTGAAGAAAAAAATATTAATTTTAATCCATTTATAATAGCAAATATGGAAATAAATATATTTCTAACATACTCAGCATACAGATATTTTAAAAAATAAAACAAAATTGCTTCTAAGTAAAATATGACTAGATAAAAATATGCTTTTAAAATCTTCATAGCAATCTATGAATAGAGCTTTGCAACTACATACAAATGCTCATAGAGGGAAACTCATTTGAGCAATATCTATCAATCGATGCATATCATAACATTATTTCGGTCAGATATTCAAACACTGACCGACAATAGTAATAAAGGTGATTCCAGAGTTGACAAAATAGACATCAAGAAGAGATAGAATGAGGAACGCCAGACACACACTCCATCTATAGAATGTGCCATCTTTAATTTCATTGGCCAGAAAATTTTTTAAAGGGATGTGTCCACTGGCTCTATCCAATGTTACACAAAATTGCTTCAAATATTATTCATTCTTTGAAGGAAAAGCTGCCTTGAGATTTTATACATCACCAGTGACACCACCCCTACACAGCATATACAAAAACATCTATCATAAAACAGAATAAAATCAGCTAATTTTTCCCCAGTAAAGCAGAGGTGCCAAATAATTCAATTTACAAGGGATCCTTATGTTTTAAAATAAATTATTCATAGCTGTACAATATTAAGAGAAGATCTATTCTATTATAAATTTTCAGCCTAAATTTTACAAATATTTGAAAAAAATGAAACTACATGTAAAACAATTTTAATGAACATTCAATCAATCATTTTACTTTTAACTTAGAATCTATGAAATATTAATTTTTATAAAAATCATAAATGGATATAACAAATTTAACACATCAAATTTTTTAGGTACAATCAAAGCCATTTACTACACATTTGAAAAGTAATAGAGTTTTGAAAATTTACATACTTTGTAGATGTATAAAAATTACTCAAACATATGTATAGAACATCAGATAGAGGTAGGAAACAAACAGTTGCTTAAAATGTTCACCCTAACATAGCCGCCCACAATGATCATAAAATACTAATGACTGAATGGTTTACTTTCCTTTTTATCAAAAAGTAGAAATGTTCTACACAAAATGTTGAGTAATTTTTATAAATACATTGAATATATTTTCTACATATAATCTAGAATGTATTTTTCTATCATTTTGGACAATTTCAGGACTCGTATCTTTACAACTGTCTGTTCCCTGCCTTAAATTTTTATGCAATTCCTTTCATACAATGAACTAATGAGTGATTTGATTTGATTTTTTGTTATTCAAATACATTTTTATTGAGAGTTCAAATAGCACAAATTTTATATTAGATTCAAAAATTTTACTCCATCAGATTTACCAATTTAAGCTATGCCTTGAAAATTAGTTTGCAAAATTCAATTTTCACAGTGCAAAGTGATTTTTTAAAATTTAATATAATTTTGGTTTGAATATGTAATGTTGAAATTTAATAAATCAGTAAATGTAATAGATATATAACGATTAATTTAAATTTCTGAAAAATAATTTTAAAAATTTTAAATGTAAAAGTATGCATTATGATTTATTTTTAATTTTTTTTTTTGAAGAAGATCTTATCTTATTTCAAAAATTACATAAATGTAAAAGTTATTAAATTTTTAAAATTAGAATTAATACAATTCACAATTTTAAGCCATATATTATTGATAGGTATACTATTTAATTTTGAACAATTCTTAAAACTATTTAGTAATGTTTTAAAAATTTCTGCAGTTAAAATTTATGTTTTAAGATTTATTTATTTATTCCAATCCAATATATAAGATTATACTCAGGGCAAAGCTATCCTGAACCCAAGAAATAACCAAAACAGATGTGATTCCCAATTTTAGCTATAGATAATTTCTTTTCACTCTTCATAGAATTGACAAAAGGTAAATTTAAGTAAGGATAGTATTTTCGGACTTAGAAATTAACTGATAAGCAAAAATTCAAATTTTGTAATCACCTGATTAAACCATAATTCTATTTGATAAATGTAATATTCAGGACTAATAGTTATTTTGTAATCCAGCCAGTCCTCTCAGTATGATATTTTCTACTATTAATGATACAAATTTTTTTTTTTTCCTTCTGTATTTTAATACTAATAAATTAACCATTTCATCATGCTTTTAAACTTCTAAAGTGCTGCAAAATCTTTATTAATATCTGATTTACTTAAAATTTTTGTATTAGGATAAAAGATCAGAATTTACCAATATCTAACAATAAAATTAATCAACATAGATTAAACTACTTTTAATGTAACTGGTGATTCAATATTTTTACATAAAAAAAATTAAACACAGTTAAAAATGTTAGGAAAATTTTTAATTTCTGAGAGATATATAAACTGAATGTGTTTTTTTTTTTTTGAAGACAATAAAAAATGCAACTTATTGTTTTGTTGTAATATATATTTTTTTCATTTAAATATTAGAATTCGTTAAAATAATAGCAGCATATTTACCAGAATATCTAGAAAAAAAAAAAGAGTCATACTTTCAACATTACTCCTAAGAGAAATAGCACATAAATGTTTCTTTTCCATACTAAAAAGTGAAACAAATTTATTCCTTTCTTACTTTTCAAAAATATTCTTTTTGTTCCTTTAATGCTTTAATTAAAAAAGCTTGGTTGATTTTCTTTTTTTCTTTCTCTCATTATAAAGTTACTTTCAAAAAATATCTTCTGAAACAGAACTTTTGGTCTGGCAATTTTAATAACAGAAAAAAAAAAAAAAAAAAAAAAAAAAAAAAGAGGGGAAAGCTTTGCCCTGACTAATGTCTTTAAATATAAAAGCTTATTAAGAATAACATAATTAAACCATTAAATAATAGTAAATGTTAAATTATTTTCTTAATTTGTTCAGAGGAATTAAACTTTTTTTAAATAACATTCATCAATAAATTATCAAATAAAGAGGAATAATATATTTTTCAGATAAGACTTTAAATTTACAATTAAAAACATTTAACTGGCACCTCTGTAACCATTAAGACTGAATTGCCTAACAACAGACAGACCTGCCTACTGAAATGAAATGATTTCCCTGAGATGAAACATTCCATACAGAAGCACCATCTGCTAAATGATTTGTCATAATCAGTCAGTTTGGATCACAGATGGAATAATTTGGAAAATCATAAAAGTTAATTAAAAATTCTTGATAATTGTAAAATGGAAAACTTTTGGGTTGAATATGTGCTTATATAAATATATATGTAATGAGCAGATATACACAACAACCATGCTGAAAACTTGCGCGCGCACACACTTAAAGCATCACTGGCAGTAAATAAGGAATACCAGTAAAAATGTTACTTTCTAAGATTAAGTTTTTTCTAACATATTTTAAATGACTAGATTCTAGAGCTCGATTTATTTTAAAGGCAGGTCTGTGATTGTATCACTTTTATCAGCGTCAGAAATATTAGCATCAAATTTTGTTCTTTAATTGTCATTTTAATTTGATAATGAAGTAAAAGAAAAAAAAAACCTTCATGATAAAAAACAGTGAAAAGCAAAAATTCTATCCTCAGAAGGAATATAGTGAACATACCAAACAAATTTTAAATAAAAAAATATTTTACGGTTTGCATAAGTTACTAAATACACATACAAGTTTTACAGAAATGCCCCCAGAAAATACACCATGGAGTATAAATACATTTTAAAATTACAATTTTTAATTTCAAACTTTTAAATGCAAACTAGAATTTCTAGTTCATTATAACAAATCAACCATTTTAAACATTAAGTAACTTAGCATATTTGCAAATTTATCCATGATATTTATGAATGAAAACATTACCAGGATCAAAAACACAGCTTCAAATCATACACCACATCATTCAGATGCTGATAAAATATGCGTGTAAATAGTGACACACATCATACAAACTCTTTCAGCTCAATAGCAACTGAATCAACTGAGCAAAAAGATTGAAAAAGGATTGCTGTAAAGATGCAGTAAAACTTTTGATGCCAAGGTGGGGTGATTTCACTGATTTAG
The DNA here is from genome assembly GCA_021605095.1 of Caerostris extrusa. NCBI lineage: Eukaryota > Metazoa > Arthropoda > Arachnida > Araneae > Araneidae > Caerostris > Caerostris extrusa. The sequence goes on from BPLR01000748.1 coordinate 46,562, forward strand.
ACAGCTAGTGCAAGTCACTCATTGACTGCAATCCAGTGTCTTTCTCACAGAAATTTTATTTGTGAACAGCTGTAAATGGAGATGATGCAGAACCTGACCTATGAAAATGCACATTTTGCCATTTACCATCTTTCTTTGACCAAACTCGTGTCTCCCTCAGATTGCTGAGTGTGGGCCATTCCACTTCTAAAAATGTAAAAGCCATATTTAAGTAAATATACATGAAGATATAATAAAAAATTGAAAAATAATATGCGAAACAATTGTCAATAATTTTCAGACATGACATTTAGTATACTTTAGTAATTATGATGATTTAATTTCTTTTCAACAGCCTTTAATGCTTCAACAGTTCAAGATTTTATTTTTTTCACTTTCAATTTAATATATAATGGCATCCAGGACACTTTAAAATATAACTTATTTGGTAGAGAAGTTTTAAATTATATACAATATTATAATTGCATTTTTCTCATTCAGAAGAAATATCACATAAAACTGCAAAAATTTTTCATTCCTTGGTGTAGATTTTGGGCATATTGTGAGATTAAAATTGTTGATGACTTGAATTGTGATAAAGGAACAAAAATTCAAATCAATTTTAATTGTTAAATAAAAAGCGATGAATTGTTAAATAAAGTATAAGCGACATTCATTTTTTTTTTCATTTAATGAAAGTGGAACGCTTTATCAATAAATCAAAAAAAAAAAAATTTATTCCAATACTACTCTCCAGGTCTTCTATCTTCTACAATTACCCATTATTAATAAAGGCAACAAAAAAATTTGTAAAACACACTTTTTTATTACATCCATTTAATGATTTTTAAATTTTATTACTGCAGCTAATGAACAGTTTAGATGTCAAATAAATTGTCAAATTTTTATTTTATTTTAAATGTTTTAATGGGACAACTAAAAAACACATGAATATTTATGTGTTATGCATAGCAATAACTATCATGACTTTGTTTCACAAACTGAATGTTTTTCTGAGATGATTTTTGGACATTATCTTTTGATGTTTTTTACTTTTTATGTAGTTTGTCCTATATATATGTATATATATATATATACAGATATATATATATATATAAGATATGTAATATATATATATATATATATATATATATTTGTATATATATATATATATATATATATGTAATATATATATATATATATATATATATATATATATATATATATATATATGTATATATATATATATATATATTACATATCTTATTTAAAACTTCAAAACTACAATACTAAATCTCAGGTATTTTTAAAACAATACAAAATTTTTAAAATTTACTTCAACTTACTTTAGTTAAAAGAAATAGAAAGATAAAAGATTACTAAAACTGTTTCCAATTACAATAAAAGGTAACCTCTATGTGATACAATAAATATTATGTAAATAGTCTATGTATTTAATTTGACATTCAATATATCGTAAATAGGTAAAAAAAAAAAAAGTATAATTTATCAAATTGAGTGTTGTTTCAAAAAAAATTATGCTTTACATTTTCCTGCGTTAGAATTTAGGTTACTTACCAATCTTTTTTTTTTTATGAGCTTTAAAATATTTGTTACAAAATAGTGCTACAAACAAAGTGTGTTAAAAAATTTTTAAAATAGAAATTTGAAATTTTACAATTAATGGAACAAAATTATGTATAATCTCAGATAATGATTAAGGAAATTTGTAAACAGATTGAAAACATTTTTATACTGTGCATGAAAGGATAATTTTTAAATATTAAACCTATTTTTAATGCATATTATTAAAAACCATTCTTTTCACTAATATTGCAAAATATACTTACTTATCCATATACTGCGTAAGTCGAATATATGCTATACATGCTGCATCTTCTCCCAATATGTGAACTGATGGGTTCAATATTGTGCTGTGCAAGGTTTTGCTATTTTTGCCTAGGACTGAAAAAAAAAAGTTATTTCAATATTTTTTCCAATATTAATGTAAATTTTTAAAGATAAATGTTGTTCTTCATAAATTCATTACTAATACAAACAAATTAAAATATGTTTTTTCAATATAAAAATGAAAGCAATTAACTTTATTAAAACATCAAGTTAATGCACAGTGATTTAATATTAATATGTAGTCTTAAATTTCAATTTAGTTATATATTTAAAAAATATACTTTTTTTCATTACAAATAAAATATCTATATTCTACCACACAAGAGAACCAAACCCCTATATTCTTTGATAAAGATGGGTTAAAAACTACACAGAGTTCAATTTGAAATTAAATTAACATAAAAAGAAAATAGCCAAAATTAACATAAAAAAATTTCAAAAATGAAGGATAGTGCCATTTTAGTATGCTTTAAATGAATACAAACACATAATCTAAATTAAATAGAACAAATACTTTATTTAAATACTTAATTTAAATCAGAATGAATAGATTGATGTAATTTAGAACATAAAGAATATTTAAGGTTCTTTTGCAGTTTAAGAATAATTTAATTGATTGATTCTCCATAGAATTTTAATTGCTTAATCCAGTTATTATAGGGAGTTTTGTTGTAAAAATAACTGTATTTGAAACTTTCTTTAATTAAAAAATAGTAATTATAAATGATTTTAACTAATAAATGTTTATTGAATTTATATAGAACAATATTTTTCAGCTACATAATTTTTATTATAATAATAAAAAATTTAAAACTACTGTAATTGATTAGTATTTCATTTACTTAATTATAATTTAAACAATTCCATAAACCAAACAAAATTTCTGATAAAATCTTTTAAAAAAATTATTAATATATAAAATTTTGCACACACACTACACATCCAAAACAGGCATTTAGTTACCATTATCAAAATAAAACTTGTGGAAATCCATTCCTTCAACCAAATTACCTAAAGCTTCAGGTTCAAAGGCAGTCATATGTGGATCACAGAATTTTCTAAAATAAATAAATAATCTAAAGTGAAAAATCATAATTACATTTCATTACTTAATTCCCTCAATATTTTAATATTCATATACATAGAAAATAAAAATGATGAAAATGTTATAAAACCTCAGAATTCTGCCATAAATATTGCAAAAGTAAATTTATCAGATATTTAAAAAGAAATAAAGAACCACATTTTTTTTTTATCAGCAACACTCGAGTACATAAAATTATTTGAATAAATAATTGTGTTTTTAAAATCATTATTCATTAAATAATTTCCCTTTTTTAAGAAATTATAAATAATTCTATAATCTCCAAATGTATGATCAAGAGCAATCAGTTTAATTTTAATGAAATAAGAAAAAAGTTAAAGAACTTTTACTAATAAATTCCTTTTTTAAAAATTATCATTAAATAACTAAAAAATAACAGCTAAAATATTGTAAAAAAAATTATAATAAATATCACATACGTATAAAATTCATAATCTCCACTATTCACAGCTTCTATTAATTGTTCAGTCAATTTTATAACTTCTTGTTTACGAGCTATGTAAAAAAAAAAAAAAAAATTCCTTAACTTACAATGGAGCTTTGATTATTAATAGTCAATGTAAATTACAAATCTGGAAAAGTTATTGACTATAACTTTGATAAAAATTCTAAAAGAGCAAATAAAATTTTTTATTCAGCAAAAATATTTTTATTAAAATTAAATGAAGTTTAATTTAGATTAAAGTCATTTGTATATGAACAAAATCTATGTTTAGTTAATAAAAAAACAAGCTTTCAGAAAAACAAAAAAAATATATCTTATTTTTACTTTAGTTTATAAACATATAGTTTAATTCTAAACTACAATCATATTTAAACTAAAGTAAAAATAGGAGATATTTTTCTTTCATGAACAATGCAAGAAAACTTTTTTTTCACATGTTGCAACTTTAAAAGATGTAATATTTTATAAAAATAATTACAAATAATTTTGCCATTTTAGATCACTTTGGCACATGTGTATTTCATTAAGAATGTAAATCACAAATGAATTTAACAGCCTAATATTATATTGAATAGCTTTATACTTATAATATGGTGGAAAGGTTAGAACATTGAAAATTATCAGCTTTTAACTTAATTATTTAAAAATTTTACAGATTAGAGGAAAAAAATACTAACTGATAAAATATTATTTTAATAGGTAGAATAGAATATTATTTGTTAAAATAATAGTAATAGTAAAGAAAAATAATAAATATTAGATATAATATTATTTTCACATTCTAAGGCAAATTTATATGCATTTACTCAGTAATACTTTTAATATAATAATTTTGCTTTTTGGTACAATAGACAATGGATCAGCTGCACATTAAAATTTGAATCCATTTTTGTAATTCCAAATTTCCCATTTCCAGAATTAAAATAACATTTAATGAAACATTATTTTGATTTCTTAATATATACATGTGTGTGTTTCCTGAAATGTATGAGAAGTTATTATATGAAAAAAAAAACTTTTTAAAAATATTAAATATCATCAAAAATTATTCTTTCAAAACATTGATAAAAATCCAATATGTTTTAAATAAAAAGAACAAAAAGAAAAAGGGCAAAATCTAATTTTATTTTTCTACAAACTTGAAGATTAATTCTTTATTAATAGCAAGAACATTTGATATGGTTCTTGAATGTACATTTTTAATAATCCTTTATATTTTTTTTTATCCAATTATAATGTAAATAAGTATTACATCTAAAATTTTTCTCATTTGCCCTAAGAATCAGATCACTACACCTTGGGACCAGGAAGAAAAGATCTGTTTTTATGGAACCGAATAAAATATTTACTTTTGAAATGTGTCTGAAAATTATGTTCTTAGAAATTAATAGGTTACTCAGAAAAGAAATTTCAAAAAAGATATTGTAAAAAGTGAACTACTATTTCCCACTTTAACATAATTTTTTAAAATTAAGAACAAATTAATTTTATTAATAGGATAATATTATTTTCCAATATTTGCTAATAGGCTAATAAAAATTCATTAATTTTTTTTTTTTGGTTTAAATAACTTGGAAAATATTTAAAAAATTGACATTAAAATACTTTACGATCCAATAACCCATTAGTGCTCTTTAAAGCTGTTGAAAAAGTAATAATATAAAGAAAACCATACTAATTATAAAATATTCACAAAATAATTTTATTAAAATAATAACTAAAGAGCTTAACAAGTATACAAAAAAAAATTTTTTTAAGCAATAAAAAAGTGGATTATCAATAAATAACTTTTTTTAAATATATTAAAATAAAAAATTATCCAATTCTAATTTTATGACATAATAAATTTTTAACACATGGAACAAGTTTTATGATAAAAACAAAAGCAAATACTGTACATCAATTTTAGAAAATTCAACTTTATAAAATAAATTGTAAAAGGAAAAGAAATGTTATAATCTTCATCATAACATAAATTCATGGTTTTTTTTCCCCTCAAAATAAAAAATAAAAAAATTTTTATATCCCACATAAGAATTTCAAGAGGAAACACAAATTAATCAAGAATTAAGGAAAATTCTGGATAAATATGGTCACAAAAATTCTGAATATCACGAGCTCAAACAAGTGCATGGCATCATGCAACATTAATCTAATACAAAAATAGAAAAACAAATTAAAGTTTAAAAAAAAAAAAATATAACAAAGAAAAGTTAAAATTTTCAAGCAAAACACACAATTAACCAATCATATACATAATCATTATACAACAATAATTATACATCAATACATGTATTGTATCCTCACGTGACTGAACAATACTTTTTTTTTTTTTTCATAATCAAAACATAGTTACTTACCCATAGACATACTTGAACTTGTTTCAGAGGGCCTTTATATGTGAATTTATTATCAGGGGGATGAGGTGAGATCGGAGACTTAACTTTTGAGAAAGGAAGTAGAAGTAAAAACTTAAGAACAGTATTAATTAAAAAAAAACAAAATGAAAATAAAACAGATAAAAAAAGAATAAAGAGTTTATGCTTAGAGCTTCTGCACTGTAAGTTTTTTTTTTCTTTTGTTCAAATGATCGTTTAGGAGAGTTAAGTATGTTGAGGTTGAGTATGCTAATAAAAAAGATAATTTTATATGAAGATATAAAATTATTTAAAAGAAATATGTACATTATTTTAAAGTTAAGACAAATTCTTTCACTTTTAAAAAAAAATCTAAATGTATAACAAAGATATATTTGTGAAAATAAACTAAATTCACTGGAAGAATACTTTATTAATTATAAATTATTTCATAAAAATGATTTACTCATCAAATGTAATTAAATATATTGATTTTTAGTAACACTTAATTTTATAGGAAAACAAATTTTAATATTAAAGTAACTGCATATTTAACCAAATAAAATAATTTAATCAATAATAACAAAAAAAATTTTTAAGTAAGTCAAATGGTAGTTTGAGCAGCAATATTATTTCTCTTGTATCATAAAATGGAAACCAATTGTTTTTAAGATTTGTGAGAACCAATAAACAATATGACAATTGTTCCCCATTTTCATTGTATCATTTAATCATAGCTTCAAAAATAGTATATTTAGTATTAAATTTTCTGTTGAATAATGTAATTTAAAGCAGACCTTTAAAATTAAAAATCAAACTTAATTTAATAAATCCCTCAACATATTACATAAAAAATAATGTAGGTAGTTCTCTTAAAATAGAAAAAAAAAAAAAAATTTAATATATATACATAAAAAAAAATACTTTTTATAAAATAAAGCATTCAAACTTAAACTATAGGCTGATAAATTTACTATGCATGAAGTTTAAAAAAAAAAAAAAAAAAAAAATGAGAAACAATGTTCTTAGCTGTTAACACTCATTTCTATTGTTATTGTTAGTGACTATCTGCATGGTCATTTATATTCGAATTAATTGTATAGATAATAAATAAATGACATAAAAACTATTTAAATCCTAGAAATTCAATTCTGTCATCTAATTAATGTTGATAATTATTTTCACAGTTTTCCAAACAGTAATGTAGTAATAAAAGTATTGGTATTAATGATGTATTAGTATAAAATATTTTTATATATTTATAAACATATGAATTAAATACAAGTTAGTGTGGTAAATTATACATTTAATTCTTCTGAAATTTTAACAATAGTAAAACAAGTATTTGATAAGATTTCAATAAAAAACTAATTTTTATCTTCTGCCAATATTTTGAGTTGGGATAATTTTAAACAAAAATAATTTAATAAAGTTTGAAAATTAGCAAAAATATACTACGAACTTCACATAATACAGAAAAGATTATTCTGGAATAAAAATTAAAATTAAAATAAAATCTGTTAATACTTGAATAAAATTGTAGTATAACTAAGAAAAATTCTTAAAGAAAGAATAGGTTTTTATCAAGTTTTTAGTGCACAAAGAACTTGAAACATTCACTCAAACAATTAAATAAAAAAAATTTCATTTTTATCTAATTTCATAAACACTGTTGCTTTTTTTTTAAAGCAATACTAAGATTAGCATATTAGATGCATACCTGAAAAATTTACAATACTTAAATTTTTTTAAAACAAATTCATCAAAGATTGAAAAAAGAAAAAAGATTAAGTGCAATTTTAATAAGTAAATTTTACAACATCAAAACATATGTTTATAAAGATACTAAAACTATTCAAATAAAAAAAAAGTATATAATTTGATTTATTCTAGTTATACAATACAGAGCTCTTAGCATAGTTATTCAGAAATCAAAAATTATTATTCAAATTAAAATAGAGGCCTTGAAGTTATATGAAACCTTTATTATAAAAACAAGTGCATGCAACTAAAATATCACACAACACATAATAATACAAGCATGCAAAAAAACAGAAATATGATCTTCTTAAATATAATAGTAAGCTTCAATCTCACCATCTCACCACAAAAATAATTTACACTTAGCTGTTATATTTGTGAATGAAATTCCAAAAGAAGTTATAAATTACGATATAGTTAAAAAATATTACAATATTTTATAGAGAATATTTAAAATTAAATCTATAATTTTAATTAAACCTACATTTATTTTTTTACATATATATTTCTTATTGCATTAGATTCAAAATTATGATTTTTAACAAGATTAAGATTAAACAAGTCTTTTTGCTAATTTCATTATTTTCTCTTCATATTTGTAAAGAAAACATCAATTGAAGACCAAACTGATTTGTAGCTGTAACATATCTTATTTATAGGGCAGATCATATTTCTAAGGTAAACAAAACTTACAATTAACATTTCAACACATACATGCAATTATTTTAGTGCAGTTATATCATAAAAACACCCAAATATTATCATATTAAAAAAGATAATATAATAAATTTATGAATAAAAACTGTTGTTAGCCACCTTAATATTATGAATAGAAATATTTATCAGATATAACATTTGTTAAAATTAAATTTTGAATAATAATTAGAAATATCTAATTGCACGAAGTAATAAGATTTTTTAAATAAACAACAAACAAAGCAAACTTGCAACATTTAAACATCAAGAATACATTATATTTCAATTTTCATTTTTAAATGTTCATTTCAACAAGCAATAAATAACAATGCTAAGCCATGCATATTTTAAGTTAAATTATAATATACCTGAAAAATATAACTACACATAAATACATCCAGATTTTCCCATTTTAAATTTATTTTCAGGTTGATATTTTAATAGAATTTATAATCATAAAACCATTAAAGTTCTAAATTACCTTTAAAATTTAATTAAGATGAAATGTAATATCTACTGTAATTAGAACATACAAACTAACAAACAAACAAACAAGTACAACGACAGGATATATTTAAAGCAGGGGAGAACATTCTAACTAAATTACTACAAAGCACTGAAGATTTAAATTAAAAAAAAAAGAAACCTTAATAAGATGTGCCCAAAGATAAAAATTAATCATGATACTACAGAAACATACAAGTGACTGAATACACTACAACATTGGTGCAAGTCTATAGTTTGATAGTCACTTCATAAAAAAATAAAACATTTTGAATCAAACACAGAAAAGCAAATTGAAAAATAAAAATCTTCTATTTTCAAAAGGAAAATCGTATGAGGGTTATTTTGATAAATTAAAATATTAAAATGTACATCTTCATATCTAATGTGAAAAAATAAAACAACATTAATGCTTATTTATAAATAATTTCTCTGCAATACAGATATTCTTTTAAGGATTTATAATTGCTACACTCTAAAAATCTTTGATTATCTATAACAATAAAAATTGTTTACATAATTTGCTTTGATATGTAATTAAATAAAAAAATAACAATTTGAAACTTAGTTTGAACTGAAATAAAGTTATAAAAAAAACAATGCTCACTTTCATACGAATTATATAAAAAGGAAAAACTTTTTAAAAATTTAACAAAGAAAAAAAAAAAAACTACTCGCATTTATGAAAAAAATTGTATTTTAGTTTTTATAAAACCTGCACTTAAATTAATATAATTCCTGTAGCACACACACATTTTTTTCTATCTTTTATGAAACTAATATGTCTGAATTTTGTCTGTTATTAATTTGTTAATTCTATAAAAATTTAATTAGCAATAATGAATTTTTGAAAAATTAAATTATTATAAAAATTCAATATAGCATGCATATTTGTATACTTTTATACACCTACAAATTATGTAGAATTTATCTTAGTTATTCATTCAAAGAATAAAAATATAAAAAATTTACATGAAATTAAATGTCACCCAAGCTCCTAAATTAAAATTTAACTTAAAAATAAAAGGGAATTCACAATACTTATATATGAAGACTAGTGAATTTGTTCATGCTTTAGCAATACAAAAATATGTAATTCTATGAAATACATTTTAAAAAATCATCTTTATCAAATCCCTTTTGAGGGGGAAAAAAAAAAGGAAAAATACAACTCAGTTTATTATTTATACAGAAATGATAGAAAATCTTTTGAATGGAACAGTTCAATTATAGAAAAATGTAGATACGTATATAAATAGAAGTTGGTTCAAATAAGCTGGGAGCACATATTGGGTTAGAAGGGTTGTTTAAAAAATTAATTGTAATTAACTGTTAAATGGCTTAAAAATGTATCCTTTTTGTTCCATTTAATATATTTACTATTACTTTAAAATGAATCTGAAATTATCTAAAGAAAAAAAATATTAAATTTTACAATGAAAAAAATTTTTAACTTTTTTTTTAATATGTAATGCATCATTCAATGTAACAAACTTTTCTCACTGGTCCTTTCTTAAAAATTTTTTAAAACACAATAATAAATTGTACATTTTTTCTATTCATGTCAATGATAAATTTATTGAGAGAAGTAATAATAATGATAATATTTAAGTATTTGTAATAAAATCTTACACAATTCATATTACTTAAAATTTCCCCAAAAATTAAACAATTGTTATTCTTATCTGCTAATCCCTACTTTTTCAACTGGCAAGTTTTCTTAATTTTTAAAATTTGTTTGCAAAGCTTTTATTTAAAATCAATATGCAAACCTATAGCATTTTCTCCGTAGATTTGCAAGTTATTTTTCTCAACGCAAATAAGAATTTTTGTTTACGAATAAAATCAATGATAAAATTAATAAATTATTTAAATTTCATCATTAATAGAAAAATACATCACACATACAAAGCTTAATGAAAGGATTAATAATAATCACCCAGCTCAATACTGAGTCTCTTTATTACACATTTCCTTAGCAATATTTAACAATCAAGAAAATCTTAATAATTTTCAATAAAACAGCTTATAAAATGTGATGAATTCAAAATGTGAAAATGCAGGAAGAATCCAAATTCACATTTTTTTTTTACAATTAAACAATTAGAAAACATTTTTAAAAAAACATTACAATTTTTTTTAACAGTAAGATTAAAATTAATTTTTTTTTTTTAGGAAAATGATAACATATCAATTTTTAATATTATTTTTTAGTTCATGTAATTAAATTCTAAAAAAATATGCATTAGGAAAATTTAGTCTAAAGGTTTCATTATTATTGAATATTCTCAAAATTGTCCATGACATCTTCTATACTTACTGGGTTCTAACATAATTAGAAATTTAAAATATGCTGGTTCTTGTAATTTTTAATAGTTGAGTTTAAAATGCCTCCCAGTACATATACATTTTAGAATCACTTAACATTATTGACTTTGAAATAAAAGTTAACATCACAGATATAAGACCAATCTTATTATTGTTCTAAAAGATACTGAAATTGAGAATGATTTAGGTTTGTCCAAAAATTATTTGAAAAGAATGAGTAGATCAAACTTATTTTAAATGCAAGAGGATTCAATAGTTAGATACAATATACTGTTCGTTTTCATGAATATAATGTTAATGAAAAGATTTTAAAAGTAAGAGTCAAATTGACTCAACACATATATTAAAGTAAAAATAAATCAATGCATATCTTAAAAAGAATTAAAAATGTGGCTTGTTTATATTAAATCTGTCCAGGAATTAAACAATCAAATTTATGTAAATAAAAAAAAATCAACATATCTAGAAAGCAAAATCCTTTACTAAAATATACCATACCTGAAAAAATTGAAACAACCAACATATAAAACACATTATTATTATCTATTAATGATTTAACTTCAGCTTTTAATGTCAATGGTAGAAAAAATAGTCATAATTACGTAATTCAAATTCTAGTATATCACAAATACTTCCTATTGATCAAATGTAACTTTCATTCATCATCCAAAGAAAACGTCTGTTTAAAATGCATTATTGATTTTCAATTAATATTTTTTTGATCAAGTGACATATTTATGAGTGGCGCTTCAGAACCCATGCAGCTGACAATCTATGGAAGCAAGAAATTATAAAGGCATCTAAATAATGCAACGAACTAAAGGATAATAGAAACAAAAATCAGGACAAAAAATAAAAGTGCCCTCAACGTAGCATTTTAAAAAAGGCAGAAGTAAAATGTACATATTTTATATGTGCATGTTACAATATTAAAATGAATGCATATGATAATGAGGTGTTACATCAAGCCAAGCAAAGCAAAAGGAAATAGAAGTATTACAGCATACATAGAATATGTCATACCTTGCTCAACTTGAATAACTGTTTTGCTCCTTTCAGGGCCAGAATGAGAACCCTCTGAATAGAAGAAAAGAACACGAAAGAAAAAATGAAGTGAAAAAAAAAAAAAACTTGAAAAGAAAAAAAAAGTCAATCGCAAACTGAAAGCATCAGAAATATTTATATAACTGCCATTCAATAGCAATCTTTAAACAGCATATCAGGAGCAGATTTTTTTTACAAAGATATCACTGATAACAAACTTATGCATTCCAAACCAGTAATTTGATGCAAAAAGACAGAAATGAAATCAACATAAAATCAAGCAAAGAAACATTCAAAAATTAATACATAAAAAGTTGCTGAATTGCATTATTATAATAGCAACAATATACTTAGGCATACATTTATAACATCAAATAATAAAATTAGCACATCATAATATTTTCATACATAAAAAAACTAAATATGAATATTTAAAGCAATAAAGCTCAAATTTTATGTAGATTGCAAGATATACAACGGAATAATACTTTATGAAAACTTAACGCATTTATAATGTTATATATTTACGTAATTTCTACATTTAAAATAATGTATAGTAAATTTTAATTAAAATACGAAGGAAAAATATGTATATAAATTGTACAGCATTATGCTATAATTAAAATAAATCTCAGTATTTTAATTTATGATATTTTTAATTTTAAAACAATTACAGACTTGTAAAATGAGATATGTGAACAAATTTTGATAGCACTTTGTGAATTCAATGAATTACATTTGACAATTATTCTTTGCATGAAGTGTGCATTAAATAAATATTTCATAATAAATTTCTTTTCTTAAATGATTATAGTGCTAATGAAAAGATAAATTTTTAAACTAATAAGAATGCAAAAGTTAATATATGTATTTATCATGTTTAAAGGTAGCACAATGGGAGAAAAATTAATAAGCCATAGTAAGTTCTAATATGAGATATAACAGACAAGTTTAATTTTCTACTATGTATATATGTTATTTGGGAGAAAGAATTTCCATTAAAGGCATAAGTATAGAAATTCTATAGATAAATACAACAGTTACGGTAATAAATCTCTTAAATGCAACCATACTAAAACAGATTTAAATTAGAAGCATTTAAAATAAATGGAGTAAAATCTTAAAGAAATTCTTATTCTTAGAGCATAATATTACCATGAAATATCAATCCGTTATTTTTATAAATCAGAACAAAATTATATTCAGAAAAAAAAAAAAATTATGACTTAAAAATAAAAATTCAAAACTATCTCTACACAGCATTACAATGCAATTATTATGTTCTAAAAAAGTATTTGATCAAAATTTATGTTGCTTAATGCACAAGAAAACCACCAAGAAAATATATTTACAATTAAAAATTAGATATAAAAATATTACAAAATTGCAGCTGATCCAATATTAATAAATCTCACATAACTAAATCTCTCTCAAGCTCACTGTTTTAAACTGATTTGATTCAAATTTACAACATCTACATGTCCTAGCTAGGATATTAACCAACCAAAGCGGTGAGGAGCCTTTCTCAATAATTTCTGAGAAAATTTAGTTTGAAAATTCAAATATTTTGTACGACTGAATATTCCTTTCAATCAAGCAGTCACACAAATTAATTAGTCTAAAAAGAAAGAAAGAAATAACTTGTAGAACACATCCAGATTTTTACACAGATTTTTTTATTTGTTATCATATAGTTTTCAGATAGTAAGCAAGCAAGAAAAGGTAAAATAAAAATATGTGTTTTTCTAATTGTAGAGTAAAAAGAGATTTCCTATATTTTGCTACATTAAATATTTAAAGGAATTAAAACAAAGGAGGTGGAAAAATACAAGTAGATTATGAGTTTATGCTGTTCTGAATACAAATTTGTTCATTAACTAACTGAGCCATATGTAAGGATATTTAATCATATAATAGTATTTGAATTTTTTTCCATATTTATTGAAGGGTTTATCTAAATATTTTAGTCAATTAACATCTTAGGCAAGGTGTACAAGTATAAAGTTGAATCAATTTGGAGGTAAACAGTTCATTACCTCTACTTGTCGGTTTGAGAATAGTTATATTCGATATGAATACTGATATGCATTGTGTTCAATTGATTACATAAAATAACTTGCCAATTGTAGCTCATTATAACAGTAAGTATAAGTTTAGAAACTTCTTTTAGTAGTGCTATCGTACTAATAATACAATTTGAACCAGAACTAAATGTGCATTTTCTAATCATTTATTTTTATGGATAGAAACTTAAGATCGCAGAATAGTAATACGACTACAACAAATGCTTATGGTGTATAAAGATATTGTTTACGCAAATTTCCCACCTAAAACTTCAAAGTAAAAATTACACACATTACAAATACTGATAAGAAACCATAAATTTAATGAAATACAATAGATATGCATAATGATATTAATTACTTTTATTTTATTTAATTAAAAAAAAAGATATCATGAAGGTATGAAACATGCATGATGTACGAGTTTTTACCTTCATGATATTGCAAGAAAATATTATGAAGGTAAAAATTTTAATTTACATCAGGTTTAAGAGAAACAAAAAATGCTAAAATAATTCAATATCCATTTCTTCATCACAAATTAAGTAAATTCCTAGAATATGCCTTATACCAGGTAAAAGCACACGAACATCAAGGAAAAAAATTGCAAATCAAGGAGAATTAAAAATATATATATTACATAAGAAATATTAATTTTTAACACAATTTTTATTATTCTTGATAAATATCTTGATCATTTTCTTATCAAATGAAAAATATTTTTTCTCTTTATTTCAATATGCTAAATTTGAATATTCTGAAACATTTTTAATATAACAAAGAAAGAAGTACAGAAAAATGCAAAACTGCATCTCTTCAAAATTAATAACTACATTTAAATTATTAGTGTAAAAATAATTCTTAAATTTTAAAATCTTTTATTTTTAACCAATAATTAACTATGAACATAAGGAGCACAACCACAAATTTCAATACATATCTAAAAGAAAATATAATTAGAACTCTTAGCTGCATTCATCTTTGTGAAAGATTTTTCCCAATCAGCATGATTTTCTTGAATTATCATTGTGAAACAGAAATTAATAACATACATATGATATAAATATAAAAAACACAAAGTAATTTTTTATGAAAACATTATTTCAAACCATTAAAATATTTACAATTAAACATGACATTTTGACCATATATTTTTACTGAAGATTAAAGTAAAAGTAAAAGAATCAAAGTAGGATAATATCTCATATACAATATATCAAATATTATTTTTACAAAAGTACAAGATGATGATGAAAATTTTAAAAATTACAGGAAATGATCAAATATCAATAAATAAAAAAAAAAAAATATTTTGATTGATGCTACTTGTTTTCAGCCCCCAAATAATTAACAAAAATGTAAAGGAAAATCATATGATATAGTGTCTTATTGTTTCATCATAACCAAAAAATGTTTCTTTTTTTTTTTTAAATTTTGTTATAAAACAAAGACAATTGATATTTACAATTCACTTTCTTAATGCTTAACTTAATTGGCAATTCAAACATAAAATGTATTTTAGTATGTATATGGTATAAAAAAATACATATTATATTTTTCAATTATATTAATTTATGCAATATGAGATCAGTATATGATCATGTGTAGTAAAAACATAAGAACACAAAAAATTTCATCTCTTGAAAAAAAAAATATATAGTGGTTTCTATTATATGCTTCTCATAAAAAATAGAACTTTATAATTAACATTAGAATTTTGATGTATAAAGCATTATACATCAAAAGTTTATTACTGTTATTAAATAAATGATTTATAGTAAGTATATAATACGCAGTATTTAATAATACTGCAACTCAATGGCTCTCAAACTGGAATGAGTAGGCTGTCATATTTGTTTCATGTAAAATTAAATAAGCTCAAGACAAAATTAAATCATCTTATTACATAAAACAAAAAATAAAAATAAATAAAAAAAAATGTAAAAAAAACCTGTCATATTAATTTTAAAATTCTAGCAATTACTATGCAATTGGTATAGAATTCCAGTTTTATATCTAAAGACATTATCCACTATCATCAAGAATGTATTATGGCAGGAGTGTGAGCGGTGGAATTTTATTTAGCTACAATCAAATGCAGTCAAAACTCACTAACTTATAATAACACAGATAATATATTTTGTTTTTGAACCAACAATCATTACATGTATAATCCATAATACTTAAATTTATTACTTTATATTATTTCAGCATCCAAAACATAAAATATTTGTAAATTAGTTATCATTGCATTTCAATATGCATACTGGTAAATTATAATATTTTTTTTGTCAAATTATTAATCAGAGGTTTTTCACTTTTCAAATAAAAATGCTACGTTATTCATGTATTGTTAATGCAATGTAAACTGAATAAAACTTAAAAGCTGATAGGACAATTAACAATGAAAATGGGTTGAGAGGGATAGAAAACTACTGCAATAACTTAATATAACTACATTTTAAAAGAAAAAAATGATTTAGTAATATTACTTTTTAATAAATATTTGATCAGTTTAGAAATGAAAGAACTATATATATATATATGGCAAAAATACTAAATATTACTAAAATACTAAATAATTTAATCCACAATACCTCTAATATCATCCTCCTCAAGAGTAGCATTGCTATCCGTTGACTCCTTCACTTGCGAACCACCATGGATTTCTTATTTACCATGCTACGGCCTAATAAGAAAAATTATTGAGATATGTGACACAGTATAAAATAAAATGAAAAAAAGCATGCATATATAACAAGAAAAAAAAAATTGTAAAAATTAAGAAAGATATGAAATTTTTTTCAAAGCTCTGATTCTTCTTTACAAATCAATGAAGGTTTTGGTTAAAATATAGCATTTTTTAAAACCTAATACATGATTAACATGCCATATTAATATATTTCAAAATATTGATTCTTATCTTTGATGAAATTTAATTTAAATTTCATTAAGGCAAAAAAAAAAAAAAAAAAAAAAAAAAAAAAAATAGAAACATAAAATAACAAGAAATAAACTATAAATGTCATACTTATTTTAAAAAAAAAACTCAATAAAATCTATTTTAATACATTCGCATGCATGCTACATAGAAAATTAAACTCCAAATATAAGGCATTATAGTTTGTCTAAATCTACTTAATAAATAGCTATTTTATAATAAATCCCTCACTTAAACCCAGAAACAATTATTTTATAAATTGATTTATTTGTAATCTTTATGTACTGTGTTTAAATAGTTATTAATTAAAAGGTTATTGTATTAAGATTTTCACTATATAGATGATTATAATATTATATATATTTGCAATATTTATAATTATTGTAAATACATAATATGACCCATCCATTGAGCTTTGAATGAGAAAAAAAAAAAAAAAAAAAAAAAACACTGTAAATTTTTTTTCTCATTTGTAATTCCTTTCATATTAATGAAACTTTGTTCAATTTAATACATAAATACCCTAAAATATATAAAGCACATTAGTATAATTTTAAGAAATGGGAATAAACAGTTAATAATATATGTATTTTATTTGAAATTTTAATTTAATATATGATTCATGAAAGCTTTCTTTGGAATTTTAAGGCATTACTTAAAACACAGTAGGCACCCACCAAAAAAAAAAAAAAAAAAAATTATTAACATATTTAAAATTTATAAAAATAAAATATTTTTTAGATCATGGTAGTAAATTAAATAATTTGTATGATGAAAAATTATATTATATTCTGTATTTTACAATTATATTTATTTATAGAATTTTATATTTACTATATATAATACCACTATGATTTTTTGCATGGACAGTCTAATGTATCGATATACACACGAAATAATGTACAAGTTAACTGAAATATCATATTAACATTGTCTAAATTTAATATATGTTAAAACTTTAATAATAATATATAAAGTCAGAATAATAAAATAAGCAAAGATTTAATATATTGTCAATATCATGCAATAAATAAGAACAATATCAAATGCAAATTTAGAAAACAAAGCCATTGAATGAAATAAAAATATGAAACTGTAAAAACTAAACTTTAAGAAAAATATCAAAATGATAACAAGCAATAAAGGAGTACAAAATGTAAGCATATTTTTAATAAAAACAGCATGCTAATTTGCAATTGCAGATATAATAAGAATATTGAGAGTTACATAATTTTATATAGCAAGATTATAAACATGAATGTATACATCTATGTATATATATTACAAGCAGGCGAAACAATATGTTGAACTCACTTCCCACTGCAGAGACCAAGCACAAAAAATGATTTCAGATATTAGAATAAGATTTATAATTTTAAAATTTTAATTTATTTAAGACATATTTTGAAAATTACCCAATGTTAAGGAAATATTAAAGGAAAAAAAAAAAAAAGATTAGTTCTGATATACCATTAAATAAAATAACAGTATAATTAAAATAAATATCTTACAAATTATTATTTTATCTAAAAATATTATTTCTGATAAGTATTTAAGGTTTCAATTTTGAGATTTTGTCAATTTTCAAATAAACCAAAAAAAAAAAAAAAAAAAAAAAAAAAAAAACCAAGTATAAAATAAATTTTAAATATTGCATTAAAATTAACAGAATGTTGTATTTTACAAAAATTTAAAACTGTTATTAATATTTCAATAAAAATCATTAGTTATTACAGAATAATCAATACTTAAAAAATTTGCAGTTTTACAAAAAACTTTGAATTTTCAGTGGAAAGATATCTTAAGAGTATTAAAATGAATAACAATTAAACAGTACAATAAATATTGAAACCCTTTCCCATTTTATCTAGAAAATATGGTAGAGCGTCTTCATTTTTTTTTGTAACAATTTTGCAAAATATAAAAAATAATAAACATGTTTTTTTAATTTATTGAAAATCATTTAATATTTTTAACAATAAAGAGAAATTTAAAAAAATTGAATTAAAATTAGTCATTATTGAACAAAATCAAACTTAAATTTAAAACAAGGATAGTAAAGTAATAAATAAACAATTTATTTGAAAACAAATTATTTAAACAAAAACAAAATGTTTAGTTTCCCAGATAAGAATAAAATATATTGTTGAACTAGATTGACCATAAGATTATTATTATTCCTTTCAAGTTAAGAATAAATAAATCAAAATCTAATTGAATGAATATCTATCATGTAATTTTATTTTTAGAATAAAACTGTTTTTCTGAGATCTTTGAAGTACATTTTTCCAAATGATACTCTTTTTTTTTCATTGTAAAGTTACAAAGTTAGCAATAAATATGGCATATTGACATCAACACTCTTAATATATTACCTTTCCCATAATGTTAGGGGATGT
Organism: Caerostris extrusa; assembly: GCA_021605095.1. NCBI lineage: Eukaryota > Metazoa > Arthropoda > Arachnida > Araneae > Araneidae > Caerostris > Caerostris extrusa. Next base: position 66,095 of record BPLR01000748.1, read on the forward strand.
TCAGGGTTAATGTTTTTTTGAGATCTCACGAATAATTTGTCCAAAAATATTTTCAAGGAGTCGAGGAAATATTAAAATTATGCCAACATTCGCGTTAGTCTGCCGTTTTAAAGGTACACAAAAATGAGTACATCTATATTTTCGCTTTTTGAAGTAGATACAATTAGGATTTTGTGAACTTTATAGATGACCAAGATAAGGTGGGCATAGCACTTAAATAAAATATCCTGTGAGGCAAACACATTACTATTAAATTATTATAACGTAAATACTGATTATTATACAAATGCCATGCAGCTAATTACACTGGAGTTCTAAGATTACACTAAACTATATCACTCTGGAGGACAAAATTGCATCACAAAATTAATATTCTGATGGTTATTATTATGCTCCAAAACCATTTTAAAAATATATAGTGTTTGAAATTATTAGATATGCATCCAATTATCTATGAAAATATTAAATAAACATGTCTTGCATTATTTTGTTTATTTCTATCCAATATGTAATTAATTAAAATTCTATTTTGGCTCCAACTTTTTAACCATTGTTATTTATAGATTTCCATATTTAACAGTATTATTGGTTCTCTTTTTTCTTTTTTTTTTTTCCTTAGATGAAAATATAATGACAAATCTTTATTTTATTAATTTTGAAACATTAATCAATGCACACTAAAACAGAAATTTTTTTTTTACATAAATAAAACAATATTTTTTTTCGTGATTATATAATTGACTACCCAACATTATTTTTAAAAACAAGAATACACCATGAAACTAAATAATTATAATCAACAGTAACTTTAATTGTCAAATACAAATTTCTTAATACTTACTAGAAAAGTTTCTTGTCGCTAGCATGGTAGTTAAAATTGCACCCTACATAAAGAAAATATTTTTCAAAATAGTTTAAAATTATACATTAAATATAAAACATTATTTGCTAAGTTATTAAAAACTTTTTACAGAAATAAGTAATGATGATATTTTTATAGCACCATAACAATAAATAGAATTTATTATTAAGGACCAAAAAAAAAAAAAATATATATATATATATATTAAAAAATATTTTTAAATGTGGCGAAAGAAATTTAGCATACATAGATAGCATTCTTTAGCAAAATAAGTATTCATATTATTACTTATTAAATTATTACTTATTAAATTATTAATTAAATTATACTTATTAAATTTCTTATATTACTTATTAAATTTCAATATTAAAAGTCAATTTTTTATTTTATTAAATTTAAATAATGTTTTATAGACAATTTAAATAAATCAATAACAAGACATATAAATTCTTTTACTTATGCTAATAAAATATGTAATAATACAGATAATGAAAAGTATTATTTTCGTTATTTCACTACATTTAAGTCAGAAAATCAAGAACCAATTAAAAACTTAGATTGCTGCATTAAAATCAGGCTTAAAAGGTGGTTAAATATTTTGAATTACAATATATGCTTATTAATAGAAAACAATCTGACAGAACACTCAAGAATATGTAGACTATTTTCTTTAAAATTAATACTCAATTATTACAAACATAATGAAAAGTAAAAGTTAGAGAAAATAGAATGATTTAATTTATACATACAAAGGCTAATAATTTTATATGTTTTATTATCTGTAGTAAAAATAATAATATCGATACATTTATAAAGTAACAAAATTTTGGAAATGAATTATTTTATAAACTAATAACGACTTTTTTTAGACATTTCAATTTAGTACTTGATATTAATCAAACAAAATAAATTTTAAAAGAGGAAAAAAAAAAAAAAATAAGGAAAGAATTGAAATATTTAATAATAATTGTGCAAAAACAATGATATTTAAATACATATTTCTAACATGTAGTTGAACTCTACTCTATTCTAACAATCAATGCAACAAAAGATTATAAATTAAAATTAAGAGAATAATATAAGATATCTCACAGATAGAATAAATATAACAAAAGAGTTACAGTTTATTCTATCATAATAAATCTTATAATTAAGATTTAAAATAATAGAATAAATTGAAAATCTAAACTAAAATTATTAATTTAATTTATTTTATGATTGGTACCTGTATTTTTAAAATTCTTTTTTTGTTATGCTTATTAAAAATAATCAAAAATTATCATGGAATTATGCAATCGGAAATATTAGAAAATTTCTTTTCCTTTCCAATTGTAACGAATAAACAGTAATTTCATTAAAAATTTTCAAAAGTAACAAAAATGCATCAAAGTATTCTAATGCAACAATACCTAATAATATATTAAAAAATTTTTTTTTAATTCTGAATCAACTTTTATTACGATCTTTTATGAACATTTCAGCTATAAAAATTTTCAGGTATTTTCACAAAAACAGATTAAATTATTATACTCAATTTACAATACAGCAAACTTCCTATTCAAAAAATATCTTAAAAGTATTTTAAAAAATGACTGACTTTTAATTTCCTTCTTGCATTAAATTTCTTTAAGCAATCAACTGTCTCTTGTCTGTGAAGGGGGTAGAAGCAACACGTTCTCGTTGCTGAAGAGAGAATATTATTTTTAATTTAGAGAACAATTTATTTAATTTTTAATAAGAAAATTTTTGAAAATAGCAAAAATACATACACAAATCCAAGGATGCTTAAGAGCTTCAGAAGCTGTTATTCTTTTAGCAGGGTTGACTGTTAGCATACTGTTTATAAGATTCTTAGCTTCAGGAGTAACAGTATCCCATTCAGGTGATGGGTACTAGTAAAAGTTTTAAAAATATTCAAATTTTAATTAAAAATATAGATATAATGTAATTATTATTAAAATTAAAAATTAATATTTGTACATCATAGCTCCGGCTTTGATCTGGGCATATAGTCTATGCTGATCTTCATCCCAAAGGAGGATAACCAACCAACAAGATATAAAAAGTATGACACCTAAAAATAGAAGTGGGAAACATGCATCAATAAAACTGTAATTTTTCTATTTAATATTTTATTTTGAACTAATAATTAGTAATTTTTAAAAGTCATGTTATTCTACTCTTCCCAATAGAACCTCATCATAAATTAAAAACTTATTTGTATAAATTTTATGCAAAAAATTATACATTAACATATCCCTTCAATAAACTAAGGTATAGAAAAATGTACAGCTATTTTACATGAATTTAACTTAAGTAAAGATACAATAATTATTTGATACATTACATGTTAGATATTTCCTGTTTTTTTTTATGAGAAAAAAAAAAAATAGTTTACAACCTTTAGAAAGCTGAGCATTATATTAAGCTGGCCAGTATGTCAAGTTTTTTTTTTTTTTTTTCAACATGTGCAATAAATTGAAAAATCATATTTTCAAAAATAAAAACAAATTTTAAGTTATTCTCATATTATAGGCCATCAAAAAAAAAAAAAAAAAAAAAGTTCCTACCACACATGCCCATATATCAACAGGTTTCCCATATGGATCTTTCTTAAGCACTTCAGGTGAAAGATAGCCAGGAGTTCCAGCAAAACCTATAATTAGAAAATTAATAAATGAAATTTACCAATAATCTTTCTTTCTATATATATAAAGGAAAGTTCGTATGTATTTGAATAAAACCCAAAACATTGTTTTTATAGTGTTAACTGAAGATTTTTCACATTTTATTGAATATTGAGGTGAATTTTATACAATTTAATATAATTATATGCCATGAAATAACAGATGTTTTGATATTTGATTGTGATAATTGATTTTATTGTTTCAATGTTGTTGCATATATGCCACAAAAATGATAAAATATAGCAAACTAAATAGTATTAATAAATAATTTAGCAAGCTGAAGAAGGAAAAAAAATGAATTATGGCAAAGCGATCCATTTCATATAACTTTAGATGAATAAATGAATTGATTTCAAACATCAATTATATTTATTTAATTCATATACATAATTAAATTTACAAATAGTTCTAGATCTGCTAGTAGAATTATAAAATAAATCTTACTAAACAATAATTTATATATTTCTGAAGAAAATTTCAAAGTATATTGATGATGTAACATCAACTATAGTAGACCTATAACGGCTTCAAGAAGAAGATCACTTTCAGAATCAAGGGAACACTTTTAATTTTTACTTACAAGCACTACATATATACAAATACAGTAAACTGGATTATTATAATTTATTATCTCCAAAAAAAAAATGAAAATGAAAGATTTAAAAATGATTTACAAATGCCCGATTAAATCACAAATACAGTTCCCACCAATGTCAGAGATTTTCAGAGTCTACATCAAATCTAAAAACATGTGGTCGGTGGCAGAGATAAATTATCACACGGATTGATCCACAAAATCACAAGGGGATCATTTTGGAAACATGCAAAATCTCCAGCCTATTCAGTCACGTCAGAGACAAAAAGTAAAAACAACACTTCTGGTCGACTTGTCACAGAACTTTATCTTTTTTTTACCAAAAACACCATTTTAAGACATTTTGTAAAGAGGTGATAAGCTTCCCTCCCTCTCATTGGATAGACCCTTCTCAACTTGTTGTCTATCACCAATTGTGATGGAACAATTCATGGTGTAGCCCACATTCCATCCATAATTGTTTCGACCAGTGAAGATTGCATAGACATTCACTAATTTTACGAGCCTCATTATACATGATACTGAATAGCTGCTATCAGATTTGAGTGACAGGTTGATCTCATTAGTACAAAACACTAATTGCACGTAATATAACTACCCACAATACTACTTGTCTGTTGTCAAATTTGAGTGATGGTTTTTGTTATTATATACTTGTCAAATAACATACATTCTTCTCTCCTGGAAATGAAATGCCAAAACTCTTCCCATAAGAAAAACAATGCCATAATGACATTTTTTTAAATAAATTTTGCATTATTCAAATATACAAATAAAACAAACCCATTGTGCATCCAAATAAATAAAAGACAACTATCAATAACTACTCGAACGATATTGCTGGAATTTTTACCTTGTTCATATTAGTGCCAGGAGTGTTTAGCAAGTCGTTTGAATATAATCCAATAGATTGTACTATTAATTTCCTAATGTTAATTGAAGATCGGATTTTTTTCACATTTCCACTGCAGTTAAATTCCATTTTGCTGCTTTTTAATACAATGTTGTAAAGTATTTAATGAAATAATATATATTTTGATATTCAATTGTTAAATATGAATTGAGATAATTAATTTTAGGATGTTTATTGTTGTGCAATGATTTTAAATGTAAATATACAATTTAAATTTTTTTATAAATGAAATAAAATTAATATTGTACAATTTATTGTTTCTTTAAGTTCCTTTTGGAGCTAAATTTATGTGATGATTTAGTTTTAACTATTAGAAACATATAATTTGCCAAATATAATAATTCATACAATATTAATTGATTGAAAAAAAATTTGAAGTACAGCAAAAAAAAAAAAAAAAAAAGGCAAAATATTATTACAATTCATTATTATAATAGTACTTCAGTTTTCTAACAGTATTTAATTTTATTTTTATTAAAATAAAAGCATTTTATCCTGAGATATTAAGTACAAAAAGCTAAATGAATGAAATGCAGCACAATTGGGACTTCTATGTGCAACCAAGTAATTTAACAAGCTGAAGAATAATTTATATATATATAACAGATACATACCATACCAAGCTTGCTGTTCTCCTTGAACTTCAATGGCTAGCCCAAAATCAGCTAGCTTAACAGCAGCACCTTTACTTTTGCTTGCTAATAAAGGTTTTCAGGCTAAAAATAGAGTGAAAGCATTTCTCACATTCTCATTCAGAACATTTATAAATGGAAGTAAAAACACACACTTTATTTCAACTAATAAAGAATTCTTATCATATAATGCCATTTTTTCCTAAAAATATAATAGACTTACAATAAGAAAAAGCAATATGATGTTTAAAATTCCATATAAATTATATAATTTATGCATTCAGTTGATGTAGAATAAAAATATTTATTTTTTAATAAAAATTGTGATAATAATTTAATTTTATTAATAGCCTTAATAAAATAAACAAATTATTGGTTCCAAATAAAATTTATTATTCACCAGAAAAATATAAATAAATGAATTAGTAGCAGAGCTAAACAGATAGTCAAAAGAAAGGACTGTATTACAAACAAAAACATGTCTGCTACATTCTCAGCTAGAACTCTTTGATGATACAATAAAATTTTTTAATAGACTAAAGGAAATTTTTTTTTAAGAAAAATAATTATTTGATAAAAAATACCTTTATTCTTATTTGCTCTAAAATATTTATACATAAAGATGATTGAAAGAAAACATTGATTTATTTAAAGATCATAATAATTTTTTTTACTGACATTGCAAGCCTTTTAAGATAATGAAAACTTTGAAGAAACAGATTTAAAAAGTAGGCTGATCAATAAAATATGTAGTATAAAACTTATTATTAAAACAGTGTATATACTTATTTATAGTTCATAATAAAGAACTGTCAGAATCAGTGGAAGTATATTTTATATTTCACCTTGAGGTCTCTATGCACAATGCTATTTACATGGCAATGATGAACACTTTCAAGAATCTGCTGTATACAATGGCTATAAAAATAATAAAATAAGAAATAAAATCTTTTGAATTAGCCATAAATATTAATGCTAAGTAAAATATAAATTAAAAGCATCATAGCACTTAGTAACATGAAAATAAAACTAATTTTAATCAGTAAATATATTTTAGAATTTGTAAAACTGCACTAGATCAAGTTCATAACAGTAACAAATTGACAAGTTTTAACACACAAAATCTAGTTCATTAGATTTTAAAGGAAAAAAAAAAAACTCACCTAATATATATATAGTTGTGTTTAAATATATAAAGATTTTACAAAAAACATTTAAAACTAACTGCCAAAAATATACATCAAATAAAACAGAAGAAATAAATTTTCAAAAGAAAAAACAAAATTGCTTATAATTAAGTCATTTTTAAAAATGTATAAATTTTTTTATTGTCTACAGAAAAAAATTATAACACATATATTTACTGTCATTTAAAATAAAAACAACAAAATTTTCTTAATTTAAATTGAATAATTTTTCCACAACAAATGTAATGACTGTAATAACACATATCAAGAAAACTATAGAAAGATAAAAATGTATAACAAAGATACAAATACTTTAACTTATGTTTTAATAAGTTACTTTATAAAAAATTTTGTAAAAAGTCAGCATTTATTGTTTGCTATTTTAATATATTTTCAAAAAATTTCTTATCTTTCAAATTAAATGTTTATCAGAAAAAAAGTAAAAAACCGAGCCATGTATTTCATAATTTAAAATGACGATATACTCTTACCTTGCATCAGCTTCACTATAGTATTCTCTAGCTACAATATCTTCAAATAACTCCCCTCCTGTAACTCTAAAAAATTCAGAAAATTTTCTCAACTATTTCCCTTAACATAATAATATCAATTCATTTTTAATAAATTACTTTATTAAACATGTATTATAAATTTTGCATAAAAATTTCTATTTAATAACATGCTTTCAAACTTTTGATATTACTATTACTTTTGATTTTAATATTACTTGCTAAAATTTTTAAAAATAAGGAAATAAAAATGCAAGTGAAGAATTAATCTTATAGAAGAAATATTACTTTATTGAACCAATTATATCCTATAATTTCAGTTTGCTTAAACTTTCGTTTGCTGTTTTAAAACTTGAAAACAAGATACTGCTCGCAAAAAAAAAGTAATAATAATAATAAGATAGTTTTAGAATTTTACAGAATATGATGAATAGGAGCATATTTACATGTTTCTGATTTTCATGTTCATCAAAATGACAATTAAAGAGTTAATATATCTAATGCTTTACTGATGAGTTTTCTGTGGCATTATCTGAAAAACTTAACAAATTAGAATTATTATTAATTGCATTACTTTATTTGTATGTAAAAAATTGTTTTTAACTTGTTTTAAAATCAGCAATGCTAAATTATCTAAAGTATTTTTGAAAATATTCTTCTAAGACATAATGTAGCACCAATTGAATAGAAATAAAGTTAGAAAATTAAACAAAGAAAATAATAGACATTACTTACAAGTCAAATATTAAGTAATGATAACCTTCTTCTTGTATACTATCATGTAACCGAACTGAAAAGTAAAATATTTAAGTTAATTATATATATATTTTGAAATCAAAATGCTGGAATGAAAAAAAAATTATACCATTATCCGTAAGATATATAATTAGGTTTAGTGAACAAATTGTTTATTAGAAATATAAAACTGTATATTTTGAAAACTACTTTATTTGTAATTTTCCATTGAAAAATAATTTATTACAATTATATTGTTAAAAACTTTTTATGAATTCATACATAATTTTTCTTGATAATTTAATAAAGTTGCATAAAGCTTGTTTTTTTTTTTTTTTTTTTTTTTTTAAAGATTTTCCTTTATTAAAAATACATTAGTTTACTAAAACACTCTTTATACAAAAAATAATAATAATAATAAAATAAAATATACGATTTCTTTTTCTGCTTGATACGATTCGAAATGAAAAATAACCGGCATGATAATCGATTTACAAATTACTCATAAAATTTAGAATTTAACATAAGAACAAACACATAATAGCAATTTAAATAAAATAAACGAACTACAGAATTCTAAACGATTTTCTTTTCTTCAAAAATATCATATTCACTTTGAAATAGGTTTGTCTTTGCTTTCACTAGACGATCTTTTAAAACAATTTTACATTTAATTATAAATTCAATTAATGAAAATGAAATAAATATTATGTATAAAAAAAAAAAAAAAAAACTCATGAAAGAAATTTAAATAAATCAATAACAACTCCGGAATGAATTAAAAAATAACAAAAGAAAAGTTGAAAGTGGCCAAGGACACGAAAGAAATTGACCAAGGAAACTAAAACTTGCTCTCGAAAACAAAAATTTATGGGTAAATTTTAATAAGTAAATTTTAATATAGTAAATTTTATGGGTAATAATAAGCTATTGAAATCTATGTATTTCTTTTGCCCATCTATAAAAGAAAATGAAAGAAACTTCTTAAAATAAAAAAATAAATAAATATCCTTATTTTAAAAATAACTTCAAAAACCGGAAAATTTGCAATCATTTAAAAACAGCATATAATTCTCAGAAAATAAAAATATCTTCTGGCTTATAATACTTGCTACGTTTATTATTTTTAATCAATTTTACCAAAATATTTATTTTAGTTCAGATTTTAACTCATTAGCTGATTTAAAATTTTTCAAATGGCATCGAATTTTCTGAATCAATAATGGGAGGGAGAACGAGAAACTTCACCAAAAAAAAAATTGTTCCTTTTTCCATAAATTCAATGTAATATTTATAACATAAAAAGATATGAGATGAAACTTGAAGGATTAAAATTCGAGAAAAATTGTCTTCCTTTAAATAACGATTCTTATTTTTAAAAGAAATGAAAAGACAAATGTCTTCTTTTTCAATTAATGCCATTCGTGATAGAAATTCTATTGAAACTGTTTTATAAAAATGTTTCAACAGAACCCGATGCATTATTTTATTATACATTAAAAATAAGTAACAGGGTTGAAGGAAAATCGATAACACTTTCAGAAATTGGTAATATTCCACATCTTCCAGCAATTCGAAGGCATCAAATTAAACAGAGACGCCGCACTGTATTTAATCTGAGCGCATCATTAAGTAACATTCGACCCGCAAGATAAAATTGATCCTGGGAGGCTTATCAAGAAACTGATGAAGATCTTTCTTTTGAGGTGACTAGCCCCCAACGCAAATAGTTTTAAAAAGCATTTCTTAGCCAGTATATTTTATTATAATATAGCAGAAGATAAAATGAATTTTCTAAGAAACGAAATTCAGTTGTTAGTTTTTGGAATTAACTTTGACGATTATCAATTTGATACTATATTTAACTACATGTATTTCTTGGACTCAGTTCGTCCATAAAACATTACACATACATAAAAAATGTGTTTTTAATCATATATATTTCATTAAAACATTACATCAATACTATTAAAATTAATAAATATATCTTAAAACAATAAAAAGAAATGATGCTGTGAAACCATGATAGTCACTCGAAGCCCATTCATAACTTCTGCTGATGTGGCCAAAGAAATAATCCTTTTTGGAAATCATGATACATTTTTAACATATACAATTTAAAACGAATACATCTATACTAAACGGGAGGCGGATAGAAGAATAATGTTTTGCAATTTATAACAGCATAAATTTATATTTAAAATTTCTAAATATGGTATCTGTATATGTGAAACCAATAAAGTTAAACAATTCGTAAAATGTTATTGACTTTGACAAGTATTGAGATTTTATTTTATTTTTTTGTATGTGTGTGTGTGATGCTGCTTCAATAAATTCGTAAAAAAACACATGTTGTTTTCTTTTTTTTTTTTTTTCAAAACTTTACAAATTCATACTATAATATCAAATCAATGAATGAAAATTTTTTTTTATTATATTTAAAGAAGCAATAAAATAGAAACGGGTGAATGCAAGAATGAACGTTATGTCACACTTAAGATGAAAAAAAAAAAAATCCCACATTTTTTTCGTTTTACCAGGATAATGTGAGACGTTAATTTAATTACAAATTTGTCTCATAGTAGAGATAGGTTTGTACATATAAAACATTAAATCAGATAGATTTAAATAAAATATAAAAATGCTGAAATCTGCTCGGCAAATTTCAACTCATCATGTGTGAACATTCGAGAACTGATGAATAAACTCAGGAATATGCCAATGTTTAATAATGCATGAGATATAGGAAGAAATTGATTGGAATACTACAAAAATGCCCAAATTCAATAGTCACATGAAAATAGCAATATTGAATAGATCAAGAACTTCATGAGCTTCATGGAGGGGCCCAAAGTACCATTTTCCGCCAAAATTTCCAATGGAGTTTTATTTGATTGGCCCTCTTTTTTTTGGATAACGTGACGGACCTAACCAAGAAAACATCATGAAGAATGAATTGTTCAAGTATCTCTATAAGAATATACAAAAGTAAGATAAATGTAGTCGTAAATGAAGTATTCCAAATTTTATAAGAAACGTTATCGCATACAATACCCAAAAGAACACATCAAATCTTCAAAATTCTAGGCATAAATGAAAAATGAAGTATTCCAAATACAATAAAAAACACTATACAGCTCAATAGACATGGAAAAATGCCAAAAGTGATAAATATGAAACTTTAAGAAGAAGGAATTGATCAACGCACTACGAGTACTTATAACCATTAGATATACAAGTGTTTCAAATCCCAAGCCAAAATATGAAAAGTGCTTCAAAACTATACTACAAAACACTTCAAGCAAAAGCCAAATTCTCTAGAAAATTCTTGAAGACTAACGTTATTCATGAAGCATTTCAAGAGTTGAGGGGCCCAAAGTACCATTTTCCGCCAAAATTTGCAATGGAGTTTTATTTGATTGACCCTCTTTTGGATAACGTCACGGACCCTAACCAGGATATCATGTTCACACATGATAAATATAAATATATCTATATATATATGTATCGGGGCTGCGTCGGGACACGACGGCAAGATTTAAGGCGTAGAATACGGAGATGCTAGTCTACAAAAAAAATCAAATTTATAGTTGTGAGTTATAGTTACTGTGTTGTATTACGCTACAAGCATTGAATCTCACTTTGAATTTTTCATGCCCCACTAACAAAGAAAATGTATAATTCTAAATTTATTTCGGTTGACTATAATTTGCACATATGTTGAAAGTGAGGTTTTGAAAGTTGGAATTTAAGAACGTAATTTTAATTTTCTGATTGATGTACTTGCGAATTTAAAACTATCTAAACTGACGAATTGCTTGAAATACAAAAAAATAAATAAGTAATAATAATGATTTTACACAGCTTGGAAGTAATTTATGGAAGTGAGTGTGTACTGAAAATGTATTATGATCGTCAGTTAAATCAAATTGTTTATAAATAATAAATATTTTAATGTTATCGAGAGCTCAGGAAGAGAGAAAATATGGCATTATATATAATGCCTATGATGTTTTGTATAATGATTTCAGTAGTGTTGATTGTTGAACATAACTGATATTTTAATAAAAACTTTAAAAATTACACATAGTTTTACTTAAATTGAAGTTATAACCAATTTAAGCTTTTAAAAACATTGTACTCCAAAGTGTGGTACCCCAGAGGTGAAAACCTTTGACCGGAAGTGATTTTTTTATGACATATCATTTATAACTTCATTTCAGTTCTGTGCAGTTCATTTGTGTGTGTGCGTGTGTGCGCGCGCAACTCGTGAACTTTTGTGCGAATTTTTATTTTGTGTTATATTGAGACTACCATTTCTCGTTGTTAAAGTAAATTAAACCTGTGCATTATTATTGTTTTGATTGTATTATAACCATTAATTGTAAAACTTAAGAATGCCATTTCTAATCATTTTATATCTGCTACTGAAAACTTTTTTTTTTTCAATTCTTAATATGTTACATGCCAAGAAAACTTATGTATAATTTCATTCCTTTTGCCTAAAAAAAAATTTTTTTAAATTAAAAAAATATATTTTTGAATTTAAATGAAAATCTCTCCATAATTGGTGAATGGGATTGAAAACCTAACATCTAGATTTAGTAAGCACAGTAAGAAATGCAATATTACCATTTGGTTTTTACATACATGTGCTAAGTAGCGTTTTCTGCAATTACAACTAAGTACATAAATAAATTGGTCAGAATCAGATCTTCGAACTGCATTAACAGAGGGCATCCTACTACATTTTTCTGATGTTACTAAATAAATGCAATCGCTTTGCTCACATTAAATTCTAATTAAAAATGACAACTTGTAATTTAATTTAAATGCATGTATATTGTTTAAAATAAATAATAAATAATTTCACTTTTTGACCGCTCCCTTCCTCCAAACACACACATATAATATATATGAGGTATAAATTTTTGTTATTTTCGTCTTAGGTGTACGTGATCAAAAAGTTTGGAGACTATTGGTATACAGCATAATGGTTTTTGGCTGATTTAACCATCATTAGGCATTATATATTCAAATTTCATCGACATAATAACCAATAAAATATATGTTCGTATCACGTACAATATGTTCATGTGTGTTATGCGCTATTCACGGGTAATAAATTTAAATTTACACATTTTTTTTTTTCTTTATTATTCCTTCTTCCTATGGAGCATTACTGAAAGGAACATCAATATTTCCATACAAAAAAACGTAATGAAAATAAATAAATAAATAAGGCGATCCAGAGTAATTTTGTAATCAATTTTATTTTAATGCACTCAAGTGACTTTTCCATGAAAATAACAGAAATTTGTTCTTAACAAGTTGAGTTATTTAGATTAAGATGAATAATCATTGTGAGATTCAAATTCGTATTGAGAATACATGCTTAAAATCATAAAAATCAGAAGTATAAAATCAAGATGAAATTGATAAAAAGAGTCTAAAATTTAAAATAAGTGTCAACACTCCAAAGAACAGAACATAGCATATTTTATGCATCATTTTTTCATGGAAACTGTTTCAAAATTTAATTTATAATTTAAATTGGTACGTGTTATTTTACACACAATGACAACTTGATACCTGATTTAAATTTATGAATTACATATTTATTTAGCATTGTATACGACTATTTTCGATGCTGCAATTTCAAAATTAACTTTTGGACTTTCATATCTTTTGTTTTTAATTCTTACATTCATAGTGGTATCAATCTTTTGTTTCATGTATTTCAAAATTTGTTTAAAAATTTGTGTTTTGTTATTATTTTATATACGAAAAAAAGTAACTTTTCATTTGTTTATTATGACTTGTTTCAATGCTTCTATGAAAAACAGTTTCAAGTTAATTCAAAGTAAAAAACTACAAAGCAGCAAAAATAAAATAAGCTACATTTACTCAAATTCAACAAATGCTGAGTTGGTTGAAATTCTTACGAATAATTTGTAAAACTTTTACGATATATCTTGCTTGCGTAAACTAAATAAATAAATCGTAAAATATTCGGTTTGGACAAGTTTTAAAATTTCAAAACATTGATGCCGTGAATAGGTGGACATACCACACATACTTTGTCCATAATAAATATGACCTAAAAATACGCACTTTTTTTCTCAAAATATGTATCTAATTACTATTATAAATATTTTTTTAATCTAAGATTTATCATTTCAACATAACAACAAGCAACAAATCCGGGCGAATGTTTAAATCTATAATTTTGGTTTAATTTTACAAAAAGTTATCTTAATTGCTCTGATTGTTGAATATGTATGAAATTTAATCCCTTATTTTTCTTAACCGATAAGAGTCCAATTACACTTCCATATTGCCATGTAACTTGCATAAAAGCTATTCTGGGAAATAATCGAATTTTAAGAAACGGATGATTAATCTAAATATAGATTTGTCAAAGTTTGTGTGGTGTGTCCGTCCGCCTATGCATGGCATCAATTTACATCCAAAATTTCCTCAAAATTGGCAGGGATAACTACAGGGATAGTTATCCCCTGCCAATTTTGAAATTTTAAAAAATAATACAAAGTCCAGAATTGGGAAAAAAAAAAATATTTATTATTTTTTTCCCGAAATTGGATCAATATTCGTTACAAATTCACGCACTTACGGATAAATAAGTTTCTACTTTGGCGAATTTTTCATGGTTGGTGTACTGTCCGAGTTTTCTTTCTTCTGATCGGAATTCTCGACTTCTGATGTTCTTCTAGTCATAGGTGTGCTTAGATTAACTCACCAAGAGGCTTAGAGAGAAAGAGTTCGGTAAACTTCACACAGATTTTTATAGCTAAATTTGCAATGCCACTTAAGAAAAAAATTCCTCCACCAGAAATGACTCGAAACAAAATGCCGCATGTACTAGTAGATCTACAGAAAATGTGGAGATGGTAGAAAATGGAAATGAATTTAATAGGTCGTGAATGGCCAATTCTAGAGCTGAAGAAAATGAAGATACTGCTTTTAAACAGACGTGAATCTAAATAAAAGAATAAATAAGTTATTTTTTTTAAGTCGTGCAATGCCGAGTTGTATGCGTTGTAATTATTATATAGATTTGAAGTTGTTTGCTTCTAAAAGAACAATTCATAGTAGCCAAAGCTGACATTATCAATGTAGCTTAAGACGGAGAAAACTACTAGTAACAGAATTATCCCCAAAATATAAACCACTTTGCATTTAATATAGAACGAGGTGGTGAAAAATAAATAAAAATAAAAAAAAAACTATAAACTTTTTTTTTATATAAGTACGAAAATTCATCTTTTTAAAAAAAGTAAAATATATTTTTTTTTTAATTCAAAATTTTTTCAAAAAAATGCATAAGCCATTTTTCAAAAAGACATGTATGGCTCATTTTCAGTGTCTTGCAAAGCGGGTGGACATCCCATGAGTAGTCTAATCATGGATGGAGGGTAAAATGGCAACTTCTGTTGTGATGGCGCACCCCTAGGTAAGTCCGACTTGGCTCCGAGTCGCTGAAAAACGCTCTATAGTCATATTAGCTGCAGCTACAAGTGGATTCCGAACCACTAAAAGCATCAAAGTACCGCCGGGGACTCGAACTTGAAGCCAGTGGTACCGAGCGCCAGTCACTTGGCCATCAAGCCTCTCAGAAAGACAAAATAAATTTTGTATTAAAGGAAGTGACACAAGATTCTTGTTGTTGGTAAACAATGTAAGGAAAACAATTTATTTTTTTGACATCATATAATGCAGAAATAAAAGCAATCCTAATAAAATTCAAAATATTCTGGAATGCAATAAAAATACTATATAAAAAATAAATACAAAAAAAAAAAAAAAAGATAATTTACTTATAGCTGTACAAGTTTAGATAGTTTGCCGTGTGTTACAAGAAACTTCTACTATACACTATTGCAAAATATACATAATTTTACAAAACTGCGATTTTAATTTAAAGAAAATTAAACTGCTATTATTCCCGCTGTAATATAACAAAATGGGCTGAATACTTATATTCAAAAGGAATGAAAAAAATTTTCACTTTCGGACAATAGTTTAAATTTAAAGAAAAATAGTCATGAACAATTAATCTAAGTTTTTGAGTAACATTTTACTTTTTCCAAATGCGTTTACTGTCGATTAATTCATATCTAGAAAAATTATTTCAATAATGTTAAACAGCTACAGTTTTTATTTTTCACCACATTTAGAGAGATAAAGTCAAATTCAACATTATACGAAGATCCATTAATTAAAACCTTTACATTAACCAGAAAAATAAGCATTAAAATGAATAGAATTATACACATGGATGAATTTAAACGAGGACCCTAAACATCATACTGTTACATGTGTGATATCGAAGGGTTTGATGGCGCTCGATGGCTAAACACAACCCCACCGAAGAGCAATATGCATATATTCCAGCATACTTTCATTGAATGGCGTGTAAAAATGCCCGTCTCATTCAAATATTCTAGTTATAAATATTCATGAACCACTTAACTGCAAATGATACCGTTGCCTCACAGCCATTGAAGAGGATAGCAATTTTCGTAATGGGAGCCTTCTATTCGGTAAGCCATCGTTACTAAATCCCACACCCTTTATTTTATATGCGTCTATGGCTTCTTGTTTATGAGGAGGAGCTATTTGTTTTCGCAGGCTATTGCATGACAATGCTTTTCATCCCAATTTATTTGAAAATAAAATATTTGATGGATGTTTTTTTCGTTTTTATAACCATTTTCATAAAAGGTTATATTAAAAAGATAATAAATAACTATCCTTAATTTAGTTCCCCCAAAGCAGTTATCAGATAGGAATTTTGAAGATTATATATATACACAAATAATAATCTTGTATAGAAGATTTTATAAATAAATACAAGTATTTTTACCAACACACAATAATAACATTTCGATGTTATTCTTTTTTAGCAGGAAAGATTATTTAACTCTTTATTTAAATCCAAGGAAATATCACTGAACTTCCATAATGAATTCATTATAATATTAGAAATGATACAGGTTATACATTAAGCCATAAACCGAAAGCAAAAATAAAATTTAAAAAAATAAAAATATTCTTATTTGTGCCCAAATGTAGATGTGCAAAAATAACAGGTTTGTTTTAATTGACATTCATGACACGGTGGAAAGATCAAAGTGTGGACTAATATATGCACACCAAAAACACAAATGAAAATAGATTGCTTTTTATCTCACCTATTTAATAATTATTAGTTCACAATATTAGAATTGTAAAATTAAATTAAATTATTAAATTATTTTATATACTTCATGATGCATAATTATTTCGGTGGGAAAAAAACCCGCTTATAATAATATAGCAAAATTCACAAATAATAATCTTGTAGAGAAGATTTTATAAATAACTAGAAGTATTTTTATCAGAATGCAATAATAACATTCGATGGAAGACTTCGAAAAACAATCATACTTCAATGAAATTCTTCTTTAGCAGGAAAGATGATTTACCCCTTTATTTAAATTCAAGGCAATATCATTGAACTTCCCTAGTGAATTCATTATAATATTAGAAATGATGCAGGTTATACATAAAAGTCATAAATCGAAAGCAAAAAATATTCTTCCTTGTGCCCAAATGCAGATGTACAAAAATAACAGGTTTTGTTTTAATTGACATTGAGATTCATGTCATGCTGGAAAGGTCAAAATTTAGAATTAATATGTACACCAAAAACACAAATGAAAATAGATTTTTTTATCTCATTCTTTATTTTTAACTTAATAATTATTAGTTCACAATATTATTAGGATTAATATATGCACCAAAAAATACATATTAAAAATACATATGCATCAAAAATACATATCTCACCAACTTAATAATTATTAGTTCCCAAAAATAATTATAAGTTCAAAATATTATTTGGATTAATATGTGCACCAAAAACACTAAAATGAAAATAGATAGCTTTTATCTCATGCTCACTTTTTATCTTTAACTTAATAACTATTAGTTCCCAATATTATTTGGTTTAATATGTGCAAAAACACATGTCTCACAAAACTTAATAATTAGTTCACAAAAAATAATTATTAGTTCATATGTGCACCAAAAAGCACAAATGAAAATATATTGCTTGTATCTCACCTAAACTATAATTATTAGCTCACAATATTAAAATTAGAAAATTATTTAAAGCACAAAAAATTAATAAAATATATTCCATGATGCAAAATTATTTCGGTGGTAAAAAAAAAAAAAAAAAAAAAAAAAAAAAAAAAAAAAAAACCCCGCTTAAAAGCTTTTGGTAGAAGTACCAAAAATCACACGAGTTAAAAAAAAAAAAAAAAAAAAGAGAGAGGAGAAAAACAATTTTCTTCTCTCGTTTCTCAGAGAACGAGTTTTCTCCGATCGATATTTAAATTACTAGGAAACGGTGTCTGGGGAGGAAAAAATGCAGATTTAGAAATGACGGATTCGTATCACAAAATAATAGTCATTTGAAATTTCAGCAGTTAGTTTGAGAATCACAATCAACGAAATTCTATTTAATGTTAACAAAAGCGTACGAAAATCTGATATAATGCATCAATGTTAAATTGGATCAAGATCTCTAAATAAAAAACAAAATTTGCATAAAAAATATGTACACAATATGTAAAATATGTAATGCAGCATTTAAAAATATAAATTATTTTAAATACTACGTGAATCATTTGCAAATTATTCGGGCTCTTTTTTTTTTTTTTTTTTATTTATTTAAAAAAGTATTAAACATGAATATGTTAGTGTAAAAATTTATTTTATAAATTGTTAACTAAATTCAACACATTGTTTTTAGATTCTGAGATAACCAATCTTTATATTAATAAGAAGAACACAATAATTTGCAAAAATATAATAATACTGTTAATATATATATATATATATATATATATATATAATTATGATATAACTTCTAAATCTTAAAAAGCTGGAGGACTTATTTGTGCATTATTGTCATAAGCACTACTTCCCACAAATGATTATATAAATTTCACTTATTTTACTTTATTATAATCGCATATACATTATTTATTATAACCGACAATAAACCGTGACCTAAAAGTCGTATTGACATTACTGGGAACCTATTTTGAACAAGAGTCCTCACACAATTCTGAGAAACAAACCTTTTGTAATGTTTTCTTACGGCTTATAATCTTTAAAAGTTAAAGACCAATATTTATTACGATTTATCGATAAATTAAAAAAGTATTATTCGAAAAAAATTAATGAAATCTGTAATTATAAACTAATTTCATTACTTCCTGTTCATCTGTTTTACATGTAACAAAAAAATAAAGAAGTAAAGTTAATATAATTATTTTTAATGTAAGAAGATATATTTAAACTTTCTTTAAATAAGAAAGTAAAAGTCTTTAAATGAGAAAATAAAATTTATTTATATTAACGAATATCCATATTTTTATTTGGCATACAAAATTTTGTAAATTAAATAATATTATTTCAATAAATTTAACTTGCTAGGTAGCGAATTTTTTCAGCATTTCTTCCTTTTCGAATAATTTTTTTTTTTTAAAAAGATATTCCAAAATTGTAGAACTTTAATGTTTCTTTTTTTTTTTGTGCAATTTCATGTTGCAAGAAATATTAGCCTATTTCTTCAAGAAAACAAATTAAAAATTATTATACATGATTTTTACCAGAGTTTTCCGCGTTTATTTTCTTCCTTTGACTTAACAAGAAAACAAAATGTTTATGAGACTAAATTATCAAATGATACGATAATGAATGTTTATTTAATTTGTATTAAAAATCATTTAATTATTTATATTAATTTCTGAAATTCAGCTTGACAACTATTCAAAATATAGTGAGAATTTTATGGAAGGGAAAGTGGATTAAACTGATGAGAACTGTATCAATTCCTACTAATTGCACCATTGTAAATGCCAGTTTCCACTAATTGTACCATTGTAAATGCCACTCACACTAATTGCATCACTGTAAATACCAGTTTCCATTAGTTGTATCACTGTAAATGCCAATTGCCACAAATTGTAACGCTTCAAATAACAGTTGCCATTAAATGTGCATTGTAAATAGCTTTCCATTCGTTTTTGATCGAAACAGTGAGACGGAGAACTATAATTTCTAAATTTTTAAAATCCATTGCTTTCATTTTTAACTTTTTTACCTTTCTTTTCTTTTGTTTTAAATTGTTCATTTTTTGACATTATCCAATATAATGAAATCACCCTTTTAAGATGTAGATGTTTTCGTAATATTTTATTTTGCCAAATAGTTACTTCGTAATTGGGTACATTCATTTCTATTTGTAACACTAAAGCTTCTCTAAATTTGTATCTCTTATGCAAAATTATATTAATATACAAAACAATATTCAAATTTTTATTAGTATAGATTTAATTTTACCAATCCAAGTAGTCATTACTCTGAATTAAATCATTTTATTACGATGTCTTTATGCACAACTATTATTAATATGCTCCCCAACCTGAACGACAGTACGTTCCCTCTTTTAATTATAAGGGACTGATCTTGCTTAAACAAGGCGTACCCAACCGGAAATAAGCATTCGAATTTCTGCTCTTGTGCAATTAAATCGCAAGTCAAGTATATTAACTGCCGCAGTGTAGGGAAAACAGCCGCGCGATTCAGTGGTCGACCACAGCGATTTTGCGCACTGTTTACCCGTCCACTACGCTCAGGTCATGCATTCAAATGCAACTGGTATCGATTGGTCTGTCTAGCTCGGACTTCCCTAAATGAAGCAAGCTTGTTTGTTATGTATCAAAAATTCTGAACACACTAGCATAGAGTGGGCTCAGAAGAATGCATAACAAGCAAATGGCGAATATTAAAGGGTTGTTAATAGACTTAAAATAATTTTAAAAAATTAATGACTGCTAAAATATATTACAAAAATGTTATGAAGTAATGCTAGTTTCAATTGATTAAGTTTTTATTAAAAGCGAATAAAATTTTCATTTTGTGCATGCATTAAAAAAAAAAAACATTATTAATTAATGAAAAGATTTAAAACAAAGAATGAAGAAATTTTTTAAAAAATATTAAAAAGTTTAAAAATTTTCATTTGAAATTATCAGTATCTAAAGGGAACTGATAATTTGAAAGGAATGCACACAAAAAGAGTAATATAAAGTATCACTTTCGATACAAAAGAAAAACCTTATCGAAAAGCTGATCTATATATTATTAGTCAATAAGAACACACGAGGTTGCAAAAAAAATTTTTTTTTTCTTTTTCCAAAAAGGAAGGTCATTTCCCATCATATCACGCGACCCTACGGTAATGATTACAAATATCCAATAATGAAAGACATACGTTTGATAATGTTATTGACGTCAGATGAGTCGATTACAGTGATCAAAATGAGATTTTAAGAAATATATATCATGAAAGTAAATCAACAGCGAAGATGCAAAATATATTTTTTTTTATTTTGAATAATGTCGAATTTTGACCTACAATATATAAACATAATAAGTGTGCTGATAAATTTAAAGAAGATGTCACATTCGCCTCAAAATTCAAAGAAAGCAATTTCTTCCATACCAATGGATAAAATTGTTCAGTAATAGCATGTGCATATTTTTTTTTAATCGATCGACACAAATACTATATATTTTAAAAATATTGTTTTTTATAGGGATTTACAACGAATCTTACATTTATTATCTGTAATTTTCAATAAAATTTCGTTATGTAGATTTTTTTTTTTTTAATTCAATACATGGCCATAAAAAAAAAAAAAGTTTATAATAAAAAAACAGAATTTTTTTTTTTGTTAAAAAAGAAATGTAGTAAAAAAGTATATTCGGTTAAATATTTTACTTTCTTACTAAATATTTGTCTTAGATTTCCAAATTAGAAAAATTAAAGTTGATGAGGAGTTCTTAAAAATATTTCTGATGCATGGAATGTCAATTTTATATATTCCCACCAACTTTGAGTTCAACTGTCATGGCAAGATTTTTTTCTCTTTGGAATGTTGCATTAAAAGATATTTTCATATGACTGTTAAGGATAAAATAATTTTATTATAACGTATCAATAAGAATTCATTTTAATGATTACTCTTTTTACTCTTTCAAAATTTTCTTTCGACAAAAATTTTTTTTCGAGATTTTCTTAAATTGTCTCTTGACATATTTCTTTTGACTTGAGTTTATAAACCTTTCAAGAAAAAAATTAAATTGAAAACTATGATGTAACAAAAAACAAAAACAAAATAAAGCAATATACAATAAAAAAAAAGTATTATAATAGCATTAAGAATCTTAAATGGCTTATTTATTTTAACTTTGAAACTTCCTAGAAACGATTTTATAAAAAAAAAAAAAAAAAAAGAAAGAAAGAAAGAAGGTAATGGTCATTTCTTATACCAAATAAAATAATTTTTGCTTGCTTGTAAATTCCACCTCTTTCTTGTAGCTAAAAGTTTCGAAATCCTAACAATCTCTTCAATAGAAAGCAACATTAAAAGTAGTTTTGAAATGTAGAAAAACATAGGTTAATTTCTTGTTCATAGTTACAATTTCAAAGAAAAATCCCAATCCTCAATTTTAAAACTTGCAAAAGTGCTTTTATTATTATTAATAATAATAATTTTAAAAAACATCTAAGTTTATCTTTGTATTCATTTTGTTTTGTATTTTTATAAAGCTAACCAAAAAGTCTACTTCTAGTGATAATCCACTAAAAGACTAGCAAGCATGCACATTAATTATATCTTTTAAATTGTTAAAAACTCATAGCATACTATTGCAAGAAAAATTTTTCACTTTTCTTACTTTAATATTTTAATTAGCAATTTTCAGATAAAAAATATTTTTATCAATGATTGTAGGTGCATATATGAAATCAAATATTACATTCACAAAAATAGAAAAATGCATATCAACATTAAATTTGTTTTAAAGTACCTAAATTCATATTCCCTTAAAATAAACTTAGTTATTTATTTAAAAATTCAATTTTCAATTTTTGATAAATTGAGATAAACATAAATCTCAAAACACCAAGTTATGTCAAGTCAAAAATTCAAATTTTTGAAATTTTATCATCAACATATATTATAATTATTAAGTAAATAAACCAGTTGCAATTACTATTAAATTAGTCAAACTATATATCCCAAACTTCAGTAAATAATATATAACAATTTTAATATTTTGAAAATTGATACATAATTCTTTTAAACTGATGTAAAAATATTGATATTATCTTAAATTTAATTAATTTTTATACTTGTATAATTTTTAAAGTGATAGAAAATAATAGACATTATTTGAAGAAAGATTTGTCAACTGATTATAAATGTATTATAATGGACTTCAGTCTATCACTTAGTTTAAAGCAAGAACTTGCACAAAAAAGTGAAATTTTTATATAAAAAAAAATTGTAATGCTTGTCCAATTAAAAAAAAATGTATTGAAGTAAATAAATTTTATTAATGTCTTGAAGGAACAGTAATGTAAATTTAATACAAAAGAATAAAATAAATTACAACTAATTTGCATTTTTAAATTAGTCATATTTTCCCAAAAATAACAAATCATCAGTTAGCAATAATGCAGATTCATTAATGAGATTGACTAAATTTTTTTGAAATGAAAGCAATAAATTTTTTTAAATTTAATCTTATGTGCAACATTCATTTTCAAAACCTTCTTCTCTCCTGTCCCCCAAAAAAAAGATGACTACCTACTTCATTTTTACACAGAACATTGCTACAAATAACAAATTTCTGTATTTCTGTGCAATATTCATACGCCATTTGGTTGATATAGTACAAAGATAATCTAAAATATTTCATTGCAACCTTCTATATTCTAAAATCAAATAACTATTTTGTATTTTAAAAGTTTTGCTTTTTAATTCAATTATAATTAACAACAATAGCAATTTCAAATATATCAATGATGATACAATCTTTTTTTTATTAATTATAGATTATATAAAAACTATCTTCATTGCATTTAGTTCACTCAATTAACCTACTTTTTTTTTTTTTTTTCTGTCTTAAGTACACACATGAACTAATGCAAGAATCTAAATTAATACATATTAAAAATATATTATAATCAATACTTAATTACAAAGAATCCAAATACAGCTTTATCTTATTTAGTAATTGCAGCTTAGATAGAAAGCTATAATAAGCATATACCATAATTTCAGTTTAATTTAAAGGTGAATTTTTTGAAAACTGTACAGAATTATACAGAAATAGTATTTATAGAAGGAAAAAATTAATAACATTTTGCAATGCATTAATAACATTATTACTATAGCCTAGAATAAATTTGTTAAATATATAGTTTCCAATTCAATTATTTTCTTAAAAAAAAATTCTATTCAAATTAGACAAAAAAATTTAAAAAAATCACAATTCTCCTTTTACATAATTCATATTCAAATGCATTATAAAAAATTTTTTTGATTGTCAATAATTTTTTAAGAGATTTAAATTTCATTGGCTTCTGAATTTAACACACCCCTTTCACTCTTTGTACAAAAACAATTTTGCTCATTGATTTTTATAATTATATCTAAAATTTTAATTTTTGCTAATTATTAAAAATTGTGTATTTAATTTATTTGTAAAACCTGAACCATATATATTGTTTTAAAGGACCAAGAAATTATATTTCACTTGTTTTATTAGAAAAATAGAATTAAGAAAATTTTATTTTCTTAAATTGATATGATTAAAAGTTATTCATCCGTTATTATCCTCAATAGTAATAATAATAAAAACAACAAGAGATTATATTGCTTCATTAATGATCTTAATTTTTGAAATATCTTATTTTTATTACAAATAAGTTGCAAATATAATTTATTATAATAAATTTTTTTTTTTTAATTTTAATATTTTCATCAAACTTTTCAGTTTTATTAAAATTAGTGAAAAAAATTTTCATACATAATTTTTAAGACATTTTAATTATAATAAATACTTTAAATAATGTGGGAAAAATAAATTAAAACTTTTTTAAGATATTATCATGTATGTATTAACTTATCACTGCTGTAAGAATTCAGCATTATTTAAATTTACAATAAATAAAGATCAACTGAGAAATTTAAGTATATTTTTGAAATTTCTTCTACTATAAATCTGTTTTCTGCCTATCCCTCAATTTATTTAATTTATATTAAAGATAAAATATGACTGCAATTTCAATCAATAATATTTACTCTAGTTTACATTCTATTTGTCAAATAACCATTTTTTTTTTAATTTCTTCAAAAAAAAAAAAAAATAGATTTAATTAAATCATTATTTTAACTTTTATGAAATATTAATAATACTATAAATTAATTTAATGCGAATTCATTTTTCTTTCTTTTCAATATTTACTTACATCTTAGTTAAAATTTCTGTCAAATGAGATTTGCTAAAGTTTGGTATGCCATTCCATATTATTATTATATACCATTCTATATTTTTTAAATGACTATTATAAAATTACTAATTTAAAAATACATTTACTATAATTATGTGTTTATATATAAATATTTTGAATGTACAATATTAATAACTGTACTTCATTGGAGTATCTGAGTATCTATACTATATTTTCAGAACCTTTATACACTCAAGAGCCAAAACATTATGACCACCCCTACATTTTGCAATGAACTCGCCTGGATGACGTGAAAGACACGTGATCAGATGGAAGTAGTATTAATCCATGCCAAGGCAGGTCGAAGCTGTGTTGCGCACCAAAGGCAGGCCAACTCGTTATTGACAGGTGGTCATAATGTTTTGCTCTTGAGTGTATATACTTCAACTGTTTATTAAAGAAATTTTTACTCATTACAAATGAGAATTTGTGAAGTTTTGATAATAAATTATGTATAAAGAAAAACAAATTTCCTAAAAAGTGATTTCAATAACAGAATAGAACAAGAAAAGGATTAAATTTTAATCATTTTCATATTTCAAAACTGTACTCTTTAAAAATGATCATCCCATAATTAATTTTTCTTATGCACTTAGAAAATTCTATTGGCATATTCACTTATTTTCTATAAAATTTTTATAAATTTTATCAATTTCTTTATAAACATATTAATAAAAAATAAGCAGCATTTTACATTAACTAAGGATGTTCTAGAATTTATAAATTTTTTAATAGTCATTCAACATGGACATAATTTATTATCCTTAGTAATAAAAGATCTGCACACTAATATAACTTTTTGTCAAAATTCTTTTAACTATGATAATATATATATATACTGCTTAAATCTAAATTTATTATTAGTGAAAAAGATAAAAATAAATGTAAAATAATGTTATAAACAGCTCATACAAGAAAAATTACATGCATTAGGTTTTTTTTTTTTTCTTCATAAATCTTAATATTTATATTAAGTAGATATTTTTGCCAATTAAATAAAGAATCTGAAAAAAAAAATGATTTGCTTAGTACTGAAAACTAAAATAATATTTCCACTTATTGTGGTTATATTTGAATAGCAATTTAGTAATAATACTTCATAATTAAATTAAAATATTTTTTATGCTTCATAATAACAGATTTTAATATTATTTATTAAATCAAAATTATTTCAAACCTATATTTTGATGATTCAACTTTCGACAAATTCTTGCTTCACGTTCCAATTTCTGAAAATCTGCAAAATGTTAAAAACTATTACAAAAATTCTTTAGTAATAACTGGAATTATGAAAATACTATTGTTTTACTAAATTAACAGAACATTTAAATTAAACATGAAATAATGGAGTAATATTAATTTGTTATAAATAAATTTTATTGAACTAAATTTTTTATGCTTAGAAATATTTGTGCAAGTCAGAAGTTAAAAATTATTTTATTTAGGAGTAGATCTATATTCTGCATATATAAGTATAGCTAATAGCTAAATTTTATATGATCTATATAGATAACATGTTACCTTTTAAGATTTTTTTTTTCTATGTTTCTACACATTTTGTATAATGTTTCTACGCAAATAATGTTTACAAATGCACTAGTAATTGTATTAATTAAAACTGCATTTGATTTTGTGTATGTGAAAGTGAACCTATTTTTTTTTTTTTTTTCTTCTGTTAAAACTTTTTGTGCATACAGATAACCATTATACTCTTTCTCAGAAATTAATTAAAAATATTAATGATTAGGAATTAATTTTCATGAACAATGTGATCTTTTTAGCATTAATGTATATACACCAATACAAGAGAGTTCTTGTATAAACATTAAAAAATTGTAAACTTAATAAATCTACCAGTTATACTGCATATGTCACATAAATATTTAGATTAGATTATTTTCTTCATTTTTAGAAAAACATATTTTTATTATTTCAGTGCAAATATCTAACTTAACTATTATCCATATATATCTTGTTGTAATAAAATACTGTAAAATTTTAAAAAAAATCTCTTTAAAAAAAATCTGAAATGATAAATATGTTATAAAATCCACAGGAATGCGAGACAACCATAAATTAAAAAAAAAAAAAAAAAGAAAGAACTTATGTTGATAGGTACAATTTCAATATAATCCAGAATGAGCTATAAGAACAGCAGACAAAAAAAAAAAGTGGAGATAAAAAAATTAAAAATATAAGAGAATACATGAAAATTTTAAATTCTAAAAAATCCATAACATAAATTTACAAAAATATAAAAAAAAATTAGCTTATTCTAAAAGCATATAGCATTTTAAAATGTACAAGAATAAAAACTTTTGAAACGTTAAATTGAAATTATAACCTCCATTAAAATCTAGTTTTCATCTCTCAGATTTATCTATCTGCCTTTTATATATAAAATTTTGTTGAAATACAGCCTAAAAGGAGAATAATTAAAAAAAAAAAAACAATCTTTTTTAAGTTTAGCAAAAGCATGAATAGAAAACTCTAAAAAAAATATATACTTTAAGTAAGTAACTTTTAAAATAAAAAAATAAAATTCTTGCTTATTAATGAACAAAATATACAAAGTTCAATGGTATCTGGGATAAAGTAAAAAATAAGATCAATATATTTATATTGAAAATAAAATATTATTTATAACTGAATAATTTTTCTCATTTTCACATGATTATAAAAGTGTTATTTTAACCAAGTTAAAAATTGTAGATATATAAACTTTTAACTAAACATTATTAGCAGTACATAGGAAAAAAAAATATTCTAAAGGTAAAATATTGTTTTAAATAATTACTGTTATTTATACAAGTAATTTTAATTATCTATTATTGCTAGAACCATTATTTTGAAAGAGTGAAAAGCTTATTATAAATAGAACAGTGACAATAAAATATAATGATTTTAACAATTATAATCATTAAATAATAGTTACATTCTTTTTCTTTCACCAGAATTTAATAAGTGTTTTGAAATAATATTTCAAAAATATAAAATATTAAGAAATACATCCTTCTGTCCCATTTTTTTATATAATTTTTAAATAAAAATAAATTTAATTAAAAACCACAATAAGGAAAGTTTATTGCATTAATTCTTAAACTAATTATTTTCTTTTATTATGACCTTGCATTTCAAAAGGAATTCAATTGATCTTTAAAAAAATTTATTCTGTTATAATTTCGCCACTACTACTCATCTGATTCTAATGGAAAAGATTAAACATTTAATTGTTTTTCTGCATTGGATGAAAAAAAAAAGCGTAAATTAATATATTCTTGACAAACTCCAATTTATTTTCAATAATAAAGAATAAAATCATTACTTTATTATACTGGTATGGTAATGATATTTCAAAATGTCCAATTAATCATTAAAGCACATCAAAGATAACACAAAAATATGAATTAAATTATTATTAAAGATCTAAATTTTTACATTGTAAACTAATTACAGATTAATAAGAATATACTTAAAATGCTTTAATTTGAGCAATTATTCAGAAGTTCAGATTTTAATTGCATACATAATATATATCTTAATATTTTTAGTGATACAATTGATATTGATAAAGCCAAATTAAAAAAAAAAAAAAGGTTTTTGCTAATTTCATATAATTTTTTTTTTCTCCTTTATTTTTCTTGCCACACAAATTAAAAAAAATATATCATTCTAATAAATCTTACCACTACCAGCAATCTTATTTTATAATTATACTTTGACACATTTAATAATAACTTAAATAAGAACATAACTCAATTTAAAATCCCTTTTTGAAAAAAATAAAGCAAAGTATTTTCAATTTTATTATTCAAACTTTTTAAATAAAATTAACTTAATATTGTTTTTATACTCATATTACTAATTTTTAAATACAAAGCTTAAATTTATATTTGATAATAAATTAAATAATTCAGAAAGAGCACAGAGTGTTATCCTCTTTATGACAAATTTGAGTAAATTTAAACCTATCACAATATGTACTTCTTAATTTTTAAGTAACTGACATTTTATTCTGTTAAACATAAAAATCTAAACATAAGGCATTTCTATTAGAATTATGTATAATGTATTTTCGGTGGTAAATCAACAACAACTTGCTAATTTAAAGTTTTCAATTCCAAATTTTATTTATTATTCAGTTTCTTTCTTTTACTGGACACAATTATTTCAGTATTCACTTATTTATTACAGCAATTTACCAAATTGTATTGATCAATATTCTGCATGCTAAACTTAATATTTAAATATAAATAATGCACTACAAAGTTTTAATTGTATTAAAATATATATTGTGCATCAAGATGACTATCATTTATAATAAATCAATTAACAACTTTTGAACAATAATTTTTATTTTTTACTCTTTATTTTCATGTTTCAGAACTATTTTTAATATTAAAAACTTAAAGATAGCATAGCAGAAATGTAGCACAATCATTTAAAATTTAAAAGAGCAACTTCGAATCGATAAAAAGCTCAATGCTAAAACAGTGTATTCAGCTGTATACATTTTTTACAATGATAGTATTAAGCAATTAGAAATATCTTTGTCTTTTTTTTTAATCATAAATTTTTAGAATATAAAAAAAAATAAATACAGTTCTATACAATAGTTATATTTTATGATAATACATGAATTTTACAATACAGGCAATTTTATTATAAAATAATATAACTTAAAATAATTATTATATTTCACAGAAACTATAACTATTGATTTTCTGATACAAACTAGATATTCTAGAAATTAAAGTATAATATTTTTTCTACGTTTCAAAATATAATGATTATTTTTAAAACTTTACCTCTTGCAGACAATTTTTTTGTATTGATTATTTTTGCGGCAAATTCTAATCCACTTTGTTTTTGAACACATCTTCTAACGATAGAAAATGCACCCCTAAGAAACAAACAAATTATTAAACAAATGAAACAATATATTTACAAACAATTAACATGAAACAATGAAAATAAGAATTAAGTTGTTTCTATTAAAAACTGAAATATTACTTTAAAAGCATTATTCAATTAAAAACTAATATTTTATTTTCTGAAATTAACATTACAAAAATTATTTTCTGAAATTAACATTACAAAAATAATGTAATCAGCAAACAATATACTTAATGAATTGAAAATATATAGAAATTAAACAAATATATTAAAAAATAATTAGTTTTATGCCAATTTTCTGATCATTATTAAACAGCAGTAATAGATGTTTGCATATAATAAATATTTACAATATAGGCAATTGAACTCAATATATCTCCCAATAAATTATTGAACAGTTAGTATAACATGAGAAAAGAGATAAAAATTTTTTTACTGAAAGCTTATTAATCCTCAAAAATGCATACTTATATCTATATTTAAAAATTAAGTAAAACCAAAACAATATATGAAATACAATGTAAAAAAATAACGTTTTTTTTTACAATTAAAGGTATTTCAAATATATATATTTGAAACATAAATATATATACATCAAAGAGAGAAACGTTTATACATTGCAGAAGAATTTATTTGTTTTATAAAATGATTTCCAATTCCAGTTTACATTTTTCTAAACCATTGATATTTTTCTAAAACACTTTTACTATAAGACTTGAGAGTAGCAAGCATATTGCCTACTCCAATTAGTAATGGCTACCTTTGAGTAACAATTTTTATATTTAAGGAAAATATCTTGTTTATTTGTTATAGTTATTTATACTACATTGCAAGTATATAAATCAATATATATATATACTTCGTATAACTTATTAATGATATTGTTCAGAGCAAAAGGGGTATGTTTTAATATATACAACTATGTAAATAAATTTGATTCTCCATAATAAAAAATAAATATTAATAAATTATAATATAAAAAAATAGTAAATTCAAACCCATATATCAAGAATTAAAAACGAATCTAATCCTTAAATCAATATTAAGTATGTTGCAGATTACATTAACATTTATTATTCATTTAATCATATTTAATCAAAAAAATTTAAAAGATTAGAAATAGTTTTTTACAAGTAAAAAACTACACAGTAAGTGCAAAAAGGAAAAATTACCCCAATAACAATTTGAAAACAATAATACATGCATGCACCATTCATTACGCCATGAAGGGAATGTCCTCTATAATCAAATCAATGAAAGCATCATATTTCATTTTTCGTAAAAATTTTACTATCACTTAAAAGAATTGTGCAATTAAAGTTTATTCAATATATTTTAGAAATCATGAAAAGGAAAACGTAAGCCTAAAATATACTATCAAACCATACATCTGAACCGACCGTACTTTGCCCTAACTCCCGGCACCCAAACCGCATAAACCTTTTAAATAATTACAACCAGTTTGATAACGTATGGAGAACTATTACTACGATATAAGATATATTTTCTAGAAATTATTACATAGTACTTACTTCCCAAGTTCTTCCTTTAGTTCATAGTTGTCACTAAAACGTGTACATGGTACTGGAATAGCCATATTGATTTCAGTGGATGAAGGAAGATGAGGTGCTGTTTTGCCGCGCAGTCTCGCTACTACTGGGATTTGACATGGTGAATATTATTTTGTTTTCGTTGCTTCGTGGATAGGAAGCAGCGCCATGCAGAGAGGCCTAATTTACAGCGTCATTACACTTACCCCACCGTACTTTAGCTTGAATAAATACCCCATAAATTACGAAATGCGAGTGAAAATATTGAGTTCATATAAAAAACTTGTACAATGCAAATTATTATTATTACACGAGCTCAAATGAGAATTAAATAAGCTGGTTGTTAATTTTTTCCCTTCATGTACTGGCTACACGCAAGTGCTAGCTCGTTTTGATGTTTTTTTCTCTGCAAGACATCTGTTATTTTCCAGATACTAAATTAGAAGGGTACAGGGTATTTTCAAAGGCAAAATATATTATTTTATTAAATATTTAAAAAAGGATTGTTTTCATCTGGCATCATCCCTTTTGGCAAGCCCATTAAATCGAATTACACCCAGTACATTATTGATAATTTATTTTTAATTTATTCCTTTCTTTAAATAGACTTGTTAAGAGAAAAAAATTAACTTTTAAATGTAATTCAATCATTTACTTTTTAGTTAATTACTACAGAGAAAGATTTTTTATATCATATATAGAATGTAAGCCATACAAGTTTAATCAATTTATAAATAAAATAATATATAAATATTACACGAAATTTTGCAATAATAATAACTCTTAGAGACTTTTTCTCTTTCTTCTTAATAATGACTCTTCAGGATAGATTCTGAAGATGGAGATAGTGAAAACAATTAGAATTGGAATTCTCACACATTTCGGATTATTTAAATTTTACTCTGCACAAATGCTAGGGATTAACAGTATTTTTTATTATCAGCTGTTATTATCAGCTTTATTATTATTATCAGTTTATTATCAACAATCAGATTTATTATTTTTTTAAAAAAAAAAAAGACATCTTCTTAATTGTTTTAATCATGCATTATCTCGTGGAATAATATTTATAATTAAGAAAAAAAAACATTTATACATAAAATAATTTTTAAGGGAATTTTTCGAGCAGGTCGCAGTTTGCATGTGGACTACTCTTGCTTTTCTTGCGATCCCCGTTATTATATGGCCATTTCACTTTTAAAAATATGTTAGATAAATTTTTCGAAACATTTTCAGATTTTGATAATAGATTAAAATGTAACATGGTATTACGCATTAATTTATTTATATTATATTTATTTATATTGCATATCAATAAAAGAAATAAATGTTAAATAATCTTCGTTTTCTTTTTTTTTTTTTTTCCTGGTAGTCAAAATACAGGGAGTATACAGTATACATATACTGTGAGTATTCCATGGCACGTGACTTTTGTAAGTATAGGAATTTCTACTATACAGTTAATTCATTGTATATTTTATTTTATGTATCGTGCAAATAGCTTAAAAAAAATACAGAAAAATTTTAAAAAAAATGCATTTTTTATGAACTGGGAGAAACGAAAATTTCATTAAAATCAAATAATGATATATAAAGATATATAATAATGAAGTATAAAACAATATTTGTTAGAAGAATTATTATACGGCCTTTCCTAATGAAATCACAGAAAATCACTATTTTTTAACTACTTATATTTAAAAAAAATATCTAAACTGCATAACTTATAGTAATTTACTGCATAATAATAGTGATTAAATAAATAATATATTTATGTAACAAAACATTTAAAAATTATATAAAATAGTACGCAATGTGCATTTTTTTACACGGAAAAAAAATGTCAATTAACTAAATCAACCTTTCTGTTTATTTTAAAATTTTTGGTTAAAAACATAAAATCAATTCCGAGTTTCATAAATTATATTTTTGTCAATGCAAAAATACATTATAATTTACCTAGGCCTCTGAATTATTTCATCATAATAAAAAAAAAAAAAAATTGTTTGATTTTAATTATTATAAATACTGACAGGTATGACTCGGAATTGGCTGGTTACAGACAATAAAACATTTTTGTGTTTTGGCAAATTTTATTCAGAAAAATGTGAGCAGAATGAAAATTTTAAGATTTTTAAACAACTTGCTTTAAGTAAGTTTTTTTTTTTTTCGTTTTTAATACCTTATATATTTTAAAAATATTAGTATTAGTATTTATTTTTTATATTTTTATTTAGTATATTAGTATTTATTTTAAAAATAAAAGTTACTGTGGAAAATAAACTGAAAGCTAATACTGTAAATTTTCTATCTAATTATTTATTATAATTTAACTATTGACGAAAGTAATTTTTCAAGTAGTGTTCTATCTGGTAACGTTAAAATCTGATGACAATAAAAAAATATGTTTTCTTAAAAAAAAATTTAACTTTTCTCTACGAAACAATAAAAAGAAAAAAATAGAGAACAAAATAAACCTCCAAATGTTATAGTTTTTATGATGGATTATGTAAGCATTCATATATAGTATATAACTATATATATATAGAGAGAGAGAGATAGATAGTTAAAACTTATTAGAAAAA
Source organism: Caerostris extrusa (assembly GCA_021605095.1). Classification (NCBI taxonomy): domain Eukaryota; kingdom Metazoa; phylum Arthropoda; class Arachnida; order Araneae; family Araneidae; genus Caerostris; species Caerostris extrusa. Next base: position 100,692 of record BPLR01000748.1, read on the forward strand.
AAATAACGGAAACTCACCAGCAAGGATGTTTCATTGTTAACATTTAACAATTAAAAGCTACATAATTTGGAAGCTTTAAAAAGGTACGGTTTTTGAGATGGCCCATTGCATAATTTCACTCCATATTTTAAAATTTCGCTATTTTTTATTACTAATAATAACACAGAAACTCTTTGAAGGTGCAATTCCCCATTATGCTAACCAAAAATTAGCTGCTTTTAAAACGCAAAGAAAAGAATTAGGGATTAAAAATAATAATTCATTAAATACATACCACCATGAGTTAGTTTTTTACAAGAATAATATATTTACAATATATAGTTTTATGTTTATATTTAGCCACTAAAACACATAACCCCGCTTTTTATTTTATAATTGTAATAATTCGCAATATATTCATTCCTGTAATTGGGAATAAATTTTTTTTTTAAATTAATATAAAATTACGAATATTTTTGTTTTTTTAAAATAAAGCGCAAAATTTTTAAATACTTAAATACTTTTCATAAATACGCAACAAAAAATTAAAAATAAGCAAGATTACATTATTTGTTCAAAAATCGATCGTAATTATTCTTTCAGTAGTTATTATTGTTATCAAACAATGTTATTATTCTTTTCACAATACAATTTTAAATTTTTTTTGTTAATCATTTTAACTGTTGATTTTCTGTTACAATAAACAATAACTGTTATCAAAATGTTTTTTTTACAACAATCAATTCGCACTAGAAATTCTTGTGTCCAGATTGAAATTGTTGCAATTCTGAATTCTGAATTTTCTATATACGTTTTAAATGTATTTTCAAATATAATAAATTCTGTTTATTTAAAAAGTAAGATCAAGCATGTCAAAATCAATCATTAGCCTTGCTTAAGATGATTGTACATCTCATGTGATAATGATTATTATATAGAGAAACGAATTACTTTTATTTCTTTATTTATTTCTGAGTAAATAATTTTGATCAGTAGAATTTTTCAATAGTAAATTCTTTTTATACAATTATTACAATTATTTAATTGTATAATTTTTTTCTATGCAAATACAAATTATTATTTTGTCCTCACATAATTGTTGTTTAAAAAAACTCATTTAATTCATTTTTCATAAAAAAAAAAATAATATCTCAGTCTCATTTAAATTACAAAAACGATTTTTACTCTCAAAATCAAGATTTTAAATCCCATAGGTGATTGATATCACTGTTTTCTCAAATGTTTTAACTGTTTGTATTGTTAAAATTGTAGAACAGGAATTTAATCAAGTTGATGTTGCTTTTTAAAAGAATAAACTTAAAAATATAACGGAATTTTGTTTAGTTTTTTTTACAAGCATATAAAAATCACCTCTTCAAATTATGCTTCTGTATTATAACATGTATTATACAAATAATATGTATAGAATTATTATTATTTTTAAATTTTTTTTGTTTTTGTCGGCATAAACATATTGAAAAACGCCCACAATTATCAATAAGCTAGACTAATAAGAAGAATTAAAATAATATGTAACAAATCGTAGTTTTGTTATGTAAATAGCTTTTATTGTTCCTAAAATCCTTTTTATAAAGTTAATATGAATACAAAAGATTAAAATGTTATAACAAATAAATAGAAAATTTACAAAAGTAACACTAAAAATAAATAAATAAGATATAAATAATTTTCAAAAAGTTAAAAATTAAATTTTCCTCTTTTTCGGATTCGGAAAAATTATTAATATATTTATCAGAACTAATAATTCGTAAGTTTATATTTTTTATTCATATTATTATTAAATCACATCATTCTTGTTAAATCAAACTTTCTATCTAATTAGTATTTATAAAAATGAAATTTTATTTATGTATTATGTTTTAATGATGATTGAGGTATTCATTTTTAATTATTTCAAAAATTGACAAAGGAATAAGTCATAAATATTGGAATACATGAAGAATAAAACAATAAACAATAAACTTTTTAATGTTGTTTTGGTTGTCCGGTTATACAGTTTAAAATACGACACATTGATATCGATTGAAAAAAATTATACAACGTAAAGAAAAACAATATTCAGAAGCTTTAAAAATTTCATATGAAATAATATTTTTTATAGAATAAACGTTTATATTTTTAGCATTTATTCTACATATTATTATTATCTGTTTAGTATTTATTCTTATTCTCTATATATAAGCTATGAATAAAAATAATAATATACAATTTTATTTTTTAATTAACTTATTGCTGTAAGAATTTATAATATTGGATGATTCATAAACAGATATTATGCCAGAACAATAATATGGATTCTAATCTTACAAATAAAATTAACAAATTAGGAAATTAACTTCAATCTAATGTATATTACGGTACATATTTTTTCTTACATTTGCAATGAAATTATGATTTACAATGATTTTATGAGATTTGCAATTTGCAAATTATGATTAATCGATATATTTAAGAAATTTTAAGCATTTTAAATAATTTAAATAAATATTCAAATGATTTTAAAATTTTATGTTCAGAAATTTTATTTATATTCTCATTTGTCACAATATACAGAATTATTTTGAAATATTATCTCTAGGAAGAATGAAAGCTAGTTTTCCACAACTAATCCATTATATATATATATATATATATATATATATATGCTACTGTGCCCAAAAAGTAAGACCAATTATTTTATCTTTCAAAAACTCTATTTATTCTTCCAAATTTATTTTATCGCCTTCAAAGTAATCCCCTGCAGACACAATGCACTTATGCCAACTTTTTCCAATCCTCAATGCATGCTAAAAAGTCATGGCCGGGATGGCTTCACAGCGCGCTTTTCATTCCCGTTAAATCTCTTCAATCGACTCAAAACGGTGTCCCCGGAAGTGTCTTTTGAGTTTAGGGAAAAGCCAGAAGTCGCACGGTGCTAAATCAGGTAAATACGGTGACTGTAGAACGATATGGGTTTCATTTGTGGCGAAAAAGTCACGAAGAATCAATGCAATCGGTTGAGGTTGATAGTCGACCAGAGGGCTCTTTATCTTCAACGCGTTCTCTACCTTCTTTGAACTGTTTATACCACTTGTAAACATTTCTTTCCGATATAGGAATGCTCACCGAATGTCTTCTGCAACATTCTATACTTTTCCGCAAACAAAATTTAATGCAAGTGTTTTTCTCAATTAATTCAGACATTTCAAAAATCGCCGGAATTGTTTTAGCGTCTCACAAAGCCAAGCGTAACTCAAACACTAATGAATATTTATCGTCAAATTTCACACAGATGTCAGGGACAGTGCCAGCAACCTAAAAAGAAAAAAAAAAAATTTAAATTTCATAAGCCCCGAAATTTTAAATTGAAAATTGGTCTTACTTTTTTTTTTTACACAGTAGTATATGTACTATTTCTCATTAATACAATGGATTTTAATAGTAAAAGTCTATTGGGAAACTACAAAAAAGGCTTATAAATTTGATTAAAATATAAATTACCCTATATTCCGCTAATTTTATCGAAATAAATAACAACACGAAAGAAAATAGACTAAATTTCTTAATCAGCTTTCTGATTTGATAGTGGTATTTAGAAACAAATTTAAATATATTCTTTTAAAATCTCGCTGTCCGGTAGACCAGATATAAATAAACTAAATACGAAAAAAAAATTAAATGCTACATTTTAAGGAATCATCAATTTTAGCTACATTCAATTCAAAAATGTATTCATTTCTACGAGAAACAATACAAGAAAAAAATTTTGATTAAATGTCGTGATTCATGAAATTTTCATTGACAGATGATCTTTTCACATAACAAGATGGTTTCATTTTTAAAATTTAAATGCTTAAAGGAGATAAACGAAATACAATTGTTGAAAACATTAATAAAGGATTTGGTATATTCAATGACCTAGAAAAGCCCGTATTCAGTATGTAAATATAAATTAGGAACTAACCCGTATAAAGTATATACATGTAACCCTTGTAAGGTGTATTAATTAGTGTTTCGAAAGTTTGATTATTTATGAATTAAATAAGCAAATATAACAACTTGCCTTCGATGTTTAACAAGATATCAATTATGTATTTAAAGTAGGGTGGCCAACCCGTGAGACTTATCACACTTTTAAAAATTATATTTATTTTATAACGACCAAAGTAGTGAAAACCAATGTATTAAAAAAATACATTGTTTGTGCATACATATGTTCAAAAACTAACTGTCGAAATTACGAGAAAAAAAATTAACTTTGATTTTAAATAATCTTTTACGAATATATGAAAGATATTGCCTGTTTTTATTTATGAATTTATAGTTGACAGATTGACCAAACACAAAATACGCTGAAACATAAAGGACGCTATCCTGTAACACCCATTGCGATATGCAAGTACACAAAATGAGATCGATTTGCAAAAGCTAAGTGATAGAGTCGAGAAATAAATATCGCATTCAAAAATAAATATTTTTAATGATTTCACATTTTTATTTCATTTATGTTTACATATTTTTATATTTCTTTTAGTGTTATATATTTCTTTACAATGGGCGTTTAGTATCATTATTATTATGTAATCTATATTTACGTATAAGAATAATAGTAAACATAACAATAATAACTCATTAACTCATTTTAGCTCCAAAAAATGTCTATAGTAGGTCTAAATCTAATATGGGGATATATAATTTTACATGCGGCGCGCGTAATTAGGATGTATTTCAAAGTGGCCCTGCAAATCATTTGGGTTGGCCACGCCTGATTTAAATCTTAAAATAGTACAGTAAGGTTTTCCATACAGCTCAAATCATATTTTAAAGAATACTGGCATTTGGCGACATTTTTTTCGTTGACAATAGGCGATAACGCCATATATGTATATTATATGTAGTGAACTGGATTATCTCGAAATCCCGTCAATTTTTAATTTTTAACAATGTAACAATTTTTCTGTGTGTCGTTCAACAAAATTGATACGATTGTTAAAAAGGTTTTTTTTAATAATTATAAATAACTATTTTTTTTCTTTATTTATTACTTTTGTTTTTATTTACTTTATTAGTATTATTAAATTTATGTATCGTTTACCATATCAAAAAAGAAACAAATGATTTGTAGCTTGACTTCAATTTTATAATAATTTTTTGTCATAGAAGTTTATTTCCATAATAGCATTTATCACTTATAGTACGTTTTTAAATTTAATCAAAGTATTAGAAAGTAAATGCAACTTTAATTCTATCAATTTAATTTAAAAAAGGCTGAATGTTTGAAATTTAGTAGTTTAAATTCTAATTCTCCTATTCTATTCTCTTTCTTGTGTGCTAACCGAGATCGTTTATTACGATGTCTGGTCATGAATATTTTTATTTTGGGAATTAAGATTCCAGGCATTACTCGCGGTTCCGGAGCTGGTGTTACAACACGAATTTCTTCAGTGATTTGGGATGACCAAATTACACCGAAAATGATTAAGTGGTGTGTGTATGTTTGAAATTTTGATATCGAAAAAAGGTCTGCCCAACTTATGAAAGAGATATGAGTTATATTAAAAATTAATATTTCTATTTGTTTTTGCAATTGTGTTTGAAATTTTAACTGCATTGAGGACAACAATTAAAGCGACCATGTTACTATACTGACGAAAGTTAAATGTCTCTTTTTGCGTAATGTTTTCAATATATTGATCCATTTTATAAAACATATCCTATGTTAAAAATAATAAGAAAAAAAAAAAAAAAACCCTATAGTTTTTGAGCATAATTCGTATTTGTTTCATAAAAATTCGAAGCCATTTAATTAAAAGATTATAAGTTATTTAAGCTCCAACAAATTCATTATAAAATAGGAAATATTATCACATTCTTCATAACTTTGTTCAAAAACATTGACTAATTGTACTTCAGGAAGAAATATTTATTGCGTTTGCTCTGCTTATAAATAAATCGTATTCCTCGTTATCCTTGTAGCATTTTTCCCACAGGAAGTGATATAGCCTTTCTGTTCCCAGGAGAAAGGAATGTATATTCTTTAACAAATGCATAATAACAACCTATCACACAAATCTGACAGCAGATACGAAGTTTCATGGATATTTATATTACATGCAATTAGTGTTTTTGTACTAATGAGAACAACCTATCACTCAAATCTGATAGCAGATCATGGACATGGATTATGAGACCTCATGAAATTAACGATTGTCTGTTCGACCTTCACAGGTCGAAAACCTACAATATAAATTACGCCATCGGTTGTTGCATCGTGATTGGTGATAGACCATGAGCTGAGGAAGTGTCGACTCTAATGAGTCTCTCTAATCTCTCTTTTTTTGAAAGTGATTGAACAGGCCCCAGATTCCGCCTGTTTACAAAGTGAAGCCCCTTGTGGTTTCATGTATCATGCCGTGTAATAATTAAGATTTACCGCAGATCTGGTGAAATAGATTCGTCGTAGACTTGAAAACTCTGAAAATCTCTGTCCTTGGAGTGAAATGCACTTGTGAATCATTTGATATCTTTAATTTTTATTTATTTATTTTTTTTGTAAATAATACTTTTGTAAATAGAGTTCTGTATATGTATATAATGCTTGTAAATAAAAATAAAAAGTGTTTCCATGAACCTGAAAGTGGCCCTCTTCTTGAAGCCGTTATAGGTCTAATATAGTCTGAGACGTTATATTCTTAGTTTTCAGCAACTGTGCATGACTCTCTAACAAAAGTATAACACTCGTAATATCATCTTTAAAATATATATAGCTCAACTTTTATTTCTAAAATACAAGAAATGGTCATTGGCAATAAAAGTTGATTTGTTAATCTTTCCAGTACACAATATTAATCAACTCAAAGAAAAAGAGAAAAAATGCATATTTGTCACTGAATGCATGTCATAAAACTTTCTTTCATGGACATCCTAATAACTTTTTTACACATTCTAATTTAAAAAATGCTTTCATAAAGTTATCTACAATCTATAAGCGATCGATAAAAAATAAATTTTGCTTAAAAGTTACCATTGTGTCGCTAGATAATAAAACCATTAATGTTTTTAATACAAACTGGTAAAAATAGCCTTAATCATTATTATATAGTTACATTTAAGAAAATCGATTTTAATTTGGAGACAAAATGAGATTAGAAGAAATTCGATAAAAGGAAAGAACAACATAAATGTTCTGGCCCTTGTCCAAAAAAAAAAAAACCGAATAAATAAATTCATCAATTTTATAAAAAAAATATTTTATTTATTATTTTTATTATTTTTTATTGAAGATTAACAAATATGATGCAGCGTTTCTAACGGCTTCAGTAAACTTAACGTAATTAAGTTTTGTAAAAAAAATTGTGTTGGGTTGAAACTAAATGAAAGTTTCTTCTATTAAGAAATCCCACTGACAATGTGAGAGTTAGTGCGATTATGCTTCAAAATTTTCCTTTCTTACTAGTCTTACCTAAATAAGTGAAAATACTGTCACGCCCATTCTATAATTTTGTTTATTAAATTGAATATTATAACAGCTTTGAAAATACACTTAGATTAATAACAATATACAAACAGCAAGTTGTGTAATTGGGGCCTGATGGCCGAGTGACTAGTGGTCTCGCTATGCCACAGGTTTGGGGTTCGAGTCCCAGCGGTTCCATGGATGTTTGTAGTGGTTCGAATCTATTTTAAACCGTACTGCCCCTGTTTCAAATGACTGCAGAGCACTGAGCTTAAGGCAGACCCATACCCCGTAAAAGAGAAAACATTTCTGTCTCAAAATCTACCAGTAGGCAGAAGGCCTTGGCTATGGGGCTGTTGTGCCAATGAAGAAGATGTATGCTTAAAAATATAAAATATGTGTATTTATAAAACGGAATCAAGTATCAGTGATTATTTAAAATATATATTGAAATCTAAAGTTAGTGGAAAGATTTACATTATTTTTTATAAGAATGAAAATAAAACTGATAATATTTTATTGCAATAAATAAAAATAAATTCTTTAATTTTGTCATATTTGAATGATTATGTACATTATTTTTCTTCATTAGAAAGAAAAAGGAAAATAAAACTAATATTTTTATACAATAATGTTATTGCAATAAATAAAAATATTTTTTTCAATGGTGTCGCATTTGAAATATCCGCTCTAAATTTTCTAAAAATATTCGTTCTTAAACTTTTTTTTTATAGAACCCAAACAGAAAAGTCATATTCGCATTGGTTCATTTATTTATTTTTATTTTAACAAATCAGTTTTAACTCATTTTGAAATCAAAACTTTAATTGGTTTGCTAATACATATAGATAATTTTGAAAAATACAATCCTTTAAAAAATTGTATCTTCTTTCTGATCTTAATTTTAATAGTAACAAGTTATTTGTCATCTGTGAGAAATAATGTTCACAAACATCTTGCATACTATTTATGCCACCTTTGAGTGCCGCACCTCACAATATTAGAATCATAGTATAAAGCAATCCGTTTGGCTTATCTGTTGTATCTTCTTATTATCCAGTAACAAGGGAGATTTATTTTGCAACAAAAATTCATTTATGTATTGTATTTATTTAGAAACTTGGATTGAAATATCTCATGAATATTTATTTTCAGATTGTTTAGAAACCTCAATTTAACATAAGAATTGCGAACTTTCAAATCTTCTGCATGTATACACTTCGCATATATGTAATTAACTCCTGGCTCTACAGCCCATGGTGGATCAAAGCCGTCTGCCTGATGATAGATTTCGAGACAGGAGATGGTTTCTATTTACATGGTAAAATTGTCAGCCTATGGCCAACGCTCTACAGTCATATTAGATCTGAACTTACGGTTTAAAGTGGATTCTGAACTACTACAAGCATCCATGGCATTCCCAAAACATGTGGCACTGAATGCCAGAGTATTAGTCACACTTGGTCATCAGACCCTCTCTTAGATCTATCGTGAACAAATTATTGATGATTTTCTACAAAGTACAAAGATCATCTACAGAGTTCATCAATAGAGACAGTGTCGCTGATCTTAGCCTTTGGTGGATCATTTGAGTACCGCCACTGCTTTTTTACTATTAATAATCTAGCCCTGAAATTAAATAATAATAGTAAATATGAATTTGCCAAAAGATGATGGATAGCGTTTCAGCTTTCTAGATTAAAAGATCTTGATTTGAATTCCGACTTGGTCGAACCATAACCTATAGCATTCTACTGATTTATTATAGCCTGGGAATGGCCTCTATAATTCGAAAGTCGGAAGGTACTTGCTCTAGGAGTAAAGGTGGCTGCCTCTACTCCAACGATGGCCAACCTGATGGTCAATTGACTAGCGCTCTGATCTTTGGTACCCCGGGCTTCCGCTTCGAATCCTGGCGGAGGCATGGATGTTTGTTAGTGGTTCGGAATCCACCTTTAAACAGTAGGTCCCGGTCTAATTAGCCAAAAAAGTGTGCAAAAAATGACCGAAGAGGGACAAACCAAACCAGGTCTCAAACAACTGTAGATTTGCTGTAGCCTAAATTTAAGTGTAGTTAGGTTCCAATTTAGGGGTAGTGTAGATACCTGTTGTCGCCATTAATAAAGCTGCATTTCTACTACATTGGGAGTTTCTAATGCTATCAAGTCAAAATTTTTCTGCATTTGAAAATGACAAAGATTATTTATTATCTTTATGTTATATTATTATTATTATTATCTATTTATTATCTTTATATTATATCTATTTATTATTTTTATATCATTATTATTATCTGTTTATTTATTATCTTTTTAACAACAAAAGTTACGGTGGATATTCCTCTGAAATCATAAAAATTGAATTTTTATGAATGTGAAATACAATTTTCAAATATACTCATCACTTATGAAGATTGTTTCTCAATATTGCTTTTTTTTATCATCAATTACAAAATTGACGATAAAAGCAATACATTCATCCATCCATCAATGCAAAAAAAAAAATTTTATGATCACTTTTGCAGTTCACAATCAATGTAATTATTCTAATCAAATTCTCCTGAGAATCGTAAAATTATTTACTCATTTCGAAAGCCGAAAGTGTTCTCTAACGCGATCATCTTATGTCTACTCGACACTACATTTTTCGTTCCGATGGAACTGTCGGTTTTGAATTACTTAATTGCTTTCTTATCGGCTTATTTAATGCTCTTAATTTGGAATTTAAGATGAAAAATTATCCCACATTTTTAAATACTACTGTGCCCAAAAACGTCAGACGAATTTTTTTTTTTCAGAAATTCTTTATTCTTCCAAATTTATTTCATCGCCTTCAAAGTAATCCCTTCCGTACACAATGCACTTAAGCCAACCTTTTTCCTATCCTCAATGCTTGCTAAAAAGTCATCGGCATGGATGGCCTTCAAAGCGCGAGGCGAATCACATTGAATCTCTTCAATCGACATAAAACGGTGTCCCCGGTGGTCTTTTTGAATTTAGAGAACAGCCACCGCACGGTGTGAACACGGGGGTTGTGGAACGATATGGGTTTCATTTTTGGCGCAAATGTCACGAAGATCCAATGCAGTGTGAACTGGCGCATTCAATGTTTTCGGTACCAATCGAGATTTGACACGTTTGAGGCCCAGAATGAAACTCCCCGATCCTTTTGAAATTCCAACATCATCAGCAAGGTCTCTAATTGTAAATCGACTGTTTGCAAGCACCAAATCTTTAATTTTTTGTACATGAGCTTCGTCGGCTGAGGTTGATGGTCGATCAGAGGCTCTTCTGGTCTTCAACGCGTTCTCTGCCTCCTTTGAACAGTTTCTTTCTGCCTTCTTTGAACTTTGAATATGATTCAATATAATATCTAAATCAGTGGTTCACAAACTTATTAGTCTCACATTTCTTATTCAAAAAAAAATTACTCAGCAATAGTAAAATCTTTAAGTTAATCAACAGAAATATATATAAAAAAATTTTTGTACTTTTTTTAATATTAAGTAAGTTTTTAAATATAATACATAAAGATGCTGCAAATAGGACACTTTGAAGATTGAAATTTTAAAATTATTTAATAAAATCATACATATAAATATTCGCATTAAATACAAAAAAATCCTAATTAATTGCATAGCTGTAAGATTTCTCAATTTAATCAGGATTTCTTCTTGTTCAATGGCGCAACAGACCTATGGTGGGCCAAGGCCGTGTGCCTACTGGCAGTTCCGAAACATGAGATGTTTTTCTTTTTACAGGGGTAGGCTTGTCAGCCCTACGCCAAACAGTCATACTAGACCGGAACCTGTGGTTTAAAAGGATTCGAACCTTTTAAGCAGCATTTTAACTTATATAGAAAAGGATCTTTATCACGTTATTTTTTCAATTTTTTAAAAAGTTTTCAATTCTTACTTTTAATATAAATATTCTAAAAATTTCATTCGCTGTTTAAAATTTTAAAGAATCATAAATTTTAGTTCTTTAGCTCATATATTACAGATGTTAAAAAGTCTTTTCTAAAAAAAAAGGCAGAATAAAATTTTTTACAAAAATAGCGAATGTTTTTAATTCTATTTTTATTTTATATTTATTTTTTACTATACATAGACTGGATGTAAAAAATAAAAATACAATAAAAACAGAATTAGAAATTTTTTTAACTCTAAAGCAGGTGTTCCATGTCCATGATATTCCATGTCTCTTTGTCTGAAAACGAAGGTCATTGATTCAGAAGAATATAAACGTATGCATTTAATGATTCAAAAAATAAAACGAAAAAAAGGAGGAGCTTAGTACTCATGTATAGATTTTTTTCTTTAGTATGTTTAATAATAATAAGAAATAACATTAACTCTAGAAAGTTTTTAAATTTTACTGCTTAAAAGTTATCGTTATAAAGAACTATTTTTGTTTATCTTGAATGAGACCACTTTGATTCGCTATACGTAATATTAGAAACATGCATATCCTATTAGATACTAGCACATATGGCTTAGCTTTTCTAAGAGCTTAACTTAGAAAAACTTCATTGGAAATATACATAATAAAAAAAACTTTTTGAGGCTAAACAAGGGTTTTTGGATATCTTTTTAATATCAACAGTGAACGTATTTTGCTATTACGGCATATGACAATAACACTAGCATCATAACGCCACCAGATGGCGCCAGGTACAAAATATTTAACAATTCGATATTTCGTTATTTAATAAAAAAAAAAAAATGAAAAGTGCCTTTTTTTTGCGACTTTTTTGCTATTCACCAGATAAAAATAATAAATCCGAAAAAGAAAAAGAAAATAGGACTTTAAATATTTTAATTTAAATCTTATAAATAACAATTGCTTTTTTGTTATTCAAAAAAAATTTTCGAAAAATCTAAATTTATCATTATCATTATCAACAACGATTGCACATTTTTAGCAAAGTTAGAAATTTATCTTTAAAATTGTGATAACTTTCTATATATAGCTGATAGTGATTATAGCCAAAAATCTAAATTTATCATTGTCATTATCAACAAAGATTACACATTTTTAGCAAAGTTAGAAATTTATCTTTAAAATTGTGATAACTTTCTATATATAGCTGATTTCGCAGAAGATAAAAGAAAATTGTATATCTCCATAAGATTAACATGTTAATGGTAAATATTTTCACCAATTAATGTATTAAAAAAACTCATTTAATATTTAATAATACAAAACTTCTAAGCAATTTTTCTTAATGAATAAAATTTTTGTTAAAAAGTATTATGCGAAATATAAATGATATACAACCAGATTTATGTATGTACCTGTGAAACTTATGAAACTATCTGCGCTATTAATAGCAGACAAAATACTGTAAAATCTACAGTATATTTACAATTAATTAATACAATTAATTAATACAATTAATTAATTTCACTACAATGAAAAATTAAGTTAATTAAAAATTTCGAGCTTATTTAAAATACATTTCTGCATAAAATCTTTCAAGTTATATTTGATTTGAAACATGTTTGAAAATCTAATATATATAGATCAGAATATTATTTTCAAATTATAAATTTTTTTTACAATTTCTTTTGAATTATTTTTTAAATGAATTTTAAATCAATTTTTAAAACAATTCCTCAAGTGTGAAAGAAAGTGGTAACCAAAATCATTCAAAGAGATTGCTTCTGAAATCGGTAAAAGAACGTGATCCTTTCCAATAACATCACATTTCCAGCACCTCTGTATTCTTGGGATTAGCTGCATTGTTATGGAAATAAGTACCAACTGCAAAAGTAATGCCACATTCCAAATTCCAATTTAAATTTGCTTCTAAAGGACTTTTGTTAAAAAATTGGCACTGCGAATAAATGGTAATGTTCTGCATCCTTTAAGGATTTAAGGTAAAGCTGAAATGAAGGAAATTTAAATTTCTATCACCTAATTCTTATTGTTGAATTTGTTTACTTGTGAAATTCCAAGGATCTTTACATTGAATCTAAAAATATTCTAACACAATATCAAGGTAAAGGAAAAAGTAATTAAATTAAGTTAGTATAACTTTTTACTTAATAGGTTTATAATTAATTTGCACGTTTTTAGGATAACGGACAATCTTCTCGGAAGTTTGTATAACTTTTTATCTATTGATTTATAATTATTTTGCTCGTTTTTATAGATAATGGACAGTCTTTTCGGAAGTTTGTATAACCTTTTACCTAATTGGTTTATAATTATTTTGCACGTTTTTATAGATAATGGACAGTCTTTTCGGAAATTAGTATAACCTTTTACTTAATTGGCTTATAATTGTTTTGCACGTTTTTATGGATAATGGACAGTTTCTTCGGATAATGTGGAATAATCATAAGCCGCAAATTATTTAGTTTATGTATTAATAAAAGTGTATTCTTAACTATATATTTCTAATTTCCATTATGTCTTTTGTGTTTATAATTATTTGAATTTTTAATGGGCACTACAGTATTCTTTTTCTGAAAAGAAAATAAATATGGTGTTCTAATTGAAAAAGAAAAACCCAAATTTTGCTTTTGTTTGCGTTGCTGCTTATTTATATGTATATATTTTTGTAAAAATTTAAAATTTATCGTAAGTTATTGATAAAATGATAGAAAATAATAGTAATTTGAAATTGAAATTAATTATAAATCAATTTCACAAGAAAACTTAAAAAAATGTTTTGCAAAATCAAACTAAAAACTTTTTCTTTATTCACTTATTGTGACAACACATTTTTTCAATAATGAACTTCCTGATGAACCAGCTGGTCTCTCTATGACCATTTCTTTTGAAATAATGCTTGTTTTCAAAAGGAATGATAAAAGGCATAATTGTTATAAGAAGATGTTAGTTGGTTGAAAATGTTCTGAAATGATCGTTTATCTTTTCAATTAAAGATTATAAAATTAAAAATTTTCATTTATTTTAAATTATACAGATCTTGGTTTATTTCATAAAATATGAATAATGCAATATTTTTATGAAAGAGACAAGGTTTCTTACATAAAAAATTTTAATTAATAAGATTAAAATAAATTAGAATTAATAATAAATAATCTAATTAAATAATAATAATAAATAAATAATTGAAATTATGTTTTCTTGAAACTGCGGTTTATCATCCATTCTTTTAATAAAACTTGCCCCCAAAATTTTTAATGTTTACTTTTGATAAAATAATTATACATTTTATCCAACTAATTATAAACTTAAAGACAAAGTACAAAAACACAATGAAAAACAAAAAATTTAATTGGCAGACGAAATCGCTGCTTATTTAAGAAAAATTGCTCTCCAGGCTTCTCCTGTCATTCAAAGATGAAAATCTTGCTGATGGAGCAACTTCATTATGACGAAATCTTTTGCATGACGCAGCAATCTCCATTTAATTTACGAAAATGTATTTTATTTGGTTAAAAAAAATTGAAATTGTTTTTTTTGTTTTGTTTTGCATTTTAGAAATAATTCTACAATAAGATGATATAAAACAATGAATAGTTTTTTTTTATCTTCTGAAGCCATTGCAAAATTTTTCAAATCTTGTAGTTAACCATTATCCTTAAGATATCCTTTATGCACATAAATGTGGAAAAAAACCGAACGAAAATTTAAAGTCATCATCAAAAATAAGCTTTCTTTTACATAATAAAAGTCTGTAATTCGTAAATTTGTTGTATGATATCGTATTACGATGAAATCTTTTTCGGGATGTAGCATTTTCAGTTTTGTTCATGTAAGAATGCAAGGTGTTATATTCTAATTTTTCCGATATTTATCAGAAAAATTACAAAATTCCTTTTAAAGAGATAAACATAAAATGTTCTATCAGAATTAATAGCACTGAAATATGATGTCTAATTTTGTAGATTAGTACAAGAGGTGTGATATTGTGAATCTTTTTCACATCACCATATAAAAAGATGCATTGGAAGATATTCTCTTTGCTAAAAACTCAACAACTCTCCAAATGTTTGCAAATTTATGGCATAAAATTATGTTTTCCTCTGATGTATATTAAAAAAATACCACATTGAAAATCCGCATTGAAACTTATTCTTATTCTTCATTGGCACAACAGCCCCATAGTAGATAAAGGTCGTCTGCCTGATTTCTAGAAAGGAGATACAGCCTTTTTTACGGTGCAAAAATTGTATGCCCTATAGTCATGTTAACCCGTGACTTACAGTTAAAGTGGATTCTGAACCACTAGATACATCACCCATGGCACCGCCAGGAATAGAACCCGAAACCTGTAGCACCGAGCGCCAGTCACTCATATATATAAATATATATATATATATATATATATATATATATATATATATATATATATATATATATATATATATATATATATATATATATTCGTGTGTAAGCCTTGAATTTTCAGAACTTTACTTAAAGCTAAATTATAGAGGCCGGTTTATATATTGATCAGTTAATCTCGTAAAAAAACGTAGATACTTTTCCGTTAGACGTGCGTAAACCATACATCGCCAAATATATTTAAAAATAGCAAGTTTTTTTTATTTTCTTTAGTTTATTTTTCTTAAGTTTATGAAAAAGTAATATTCAAAATTGAGTTTTCGATTTCATAAAAATCAGTAGTTTATTTTCAAAATTGTTTATATTGCTGGTTATTTGCATTATCACCAAAATGAAAAATCTGATTGGTGCCCGGTTAAAAGAAAAGTACCAAAACGTACACCACAAAAAAATACTAGAACACCATAAATAATTAGCACATAAAAATAACATTATAGAAGGAAAATTACTTTACTTTTTTAGCTTTTTGATTGCAACCTTTACACAAAAAGAAAAAGTTATATAAATTCTTCGTATGTTTTCCTCTTGTTCTTCATCATGTTTCCGAATCGTTTGTAAAATTCACTTTCACTCATTGAAATATTTGATTGAAAATGTCTTCATTTTTCAACAATTTCCCTGCTATAATTTATGTCTTCAGACACAAAATCCCTATTTTTTTCATTTTAGCCTATATATACACAGTCCAGTCCCATTAATGTGACCACCACCTACTTTCGACGTCAACGTGAAATAACCAATCACAAAAAGGCAGGTGACAGCACATTTCAGTGGAGCGTATATAAGAATTTCATAATACCATATTCCACACCCCACTTAAAGCCAGAATATACAAGAGTGTATATTCTGGCTTTTGACAGGTGGTCCCATTAATGTGACTGGACTGTGTATATGAGCTTTAAATTGTAAATTTTTTTGAAAACGAGACACTCTATATACAGAGAGACAACTATTGATGATTAAATAAAGCAATGTGCTTTTAAATAATTTTATTTTTATATTTCGATATAATTTTAAGAACAGAATACAGATAGTTCAGCAGGAAGCCGCTGCTACAACAACGATTATTTCCGTTACCAACATAGAATGATGGCATATACTAAGTAGCGATGACATTTATAATTCACGAAATTAATAAGTAAACATGTCATTTCGACCCAGTAATCGACCAACATATTATTTAGTCAGCTGATGTACTTGTGATGTTTGTTTCATCGACTTTCCTTATATCGTAGATGTCATGATGCTTTCAGTTTACGACTTCACATGGTACTTAATATTTTCGACGCAATTTCAAACCAGAATCCGAAATGTGTTCTTTTGATGTCAGTGAGATCATCAATTCTGTACTTTTTAGCTTATCTTCTTTTCTTATTGTATGTCTTCTTATTGAATTGTATTCTTATTGTATGTATTCTTATTGAATTGTATTCTTATTGTATGTTTTCCTATTCTAATTGAATTTTGAATATTTGTTTTGACTTTTCTAGTGTCCAGTTCAACTTTCTCCAGGAATAAGAGTATGGGTGTTTTTAGTAATAGAGAAATCAACACGAATCATTCGTCTTTAATCTTTTAACCGCTACATCGCTCCTTGGTCATTTTTGGCATCAAAAAACATCTCAAAATAAATAAAAATAGAATTTAGATGTATCAGTTTGAGACTACTTATTTCCTGTATAATGTATAATTATATTTCTCAATTGAAGAATATTTGATGCTACTTATAATCCTATGAACTCTATAGAGAATAGAGTATCTAATTTCTTCCCTAGTGGTTCCAAACACAGAAAAGTAAATCTTTTTACGATGTCTCAAATTTAAAACAAAACAGATTCAAGATCAGATCATTCCACACAATTTTTTACCTGTCCAAATTATTTTCTTCTTTCATGCTTTGTCTGGTCATATTTCCTTTTATAAGGATAAAAGTTATTATGCAATGGTTCTACATTGTGATGGAATATCAATGGTATCGTGCATCAAGAGTAAGATCTCTATAGATTTGAAAAATCTCTGTATCATACGGAAAGAAACAGAGTTAAATCTATGTTTTCATAAGGATTACGTCACAATAAATAACAAATATTGCAACCTTAAAATTAATTTTTCCAAGAATATATAATTTAAAAAAATGGGTTGCACCTTTTCTTCAAATCGATTAACGCCTTATCAATTATTGTTGCTTTTATCTCAATTCATCAGTTTAGAGAACAACTATTCTGTCCTAGATCATCTATTTATTACATTAAAGCCTGCCAGACATTATATATATATAATGTGGTCTACAGTTTTGTTCCAATGAACCGCAGTCTACTGACTATTGTGCCTATTGTAAACAATCCGTTTTGTTTCAGATCTGAGAAGCTGGTCTTTTATTATGTATGCATATATGTTGCATCTTTGTTATATCTTTGCATGCATATTGCATGAAATTCACGATAAACTATACCATTCCTTCAGTGGTTACAATCAGTTGTTGGATAAAATGGCATTCTCCTTAAGAGAATAAAAGATTTCTTATTGCCATTGGCCTACTCATTTGCATCAATGATTTCGCATTCAACAAATCATACCACAAGCAACCCTTGATGTATAGGACGAGATGGAATTATTGGCTTCTGGGAGTTTTCAGCAGAATATTATTGCTCCAGATTTGCATGTATGTGGAAAAAAACAAACAAACAAACATAAAAACATCAAATATCTATTATGTCGATGCAGGTTGTTCGTGCTGAGATATGTTGGTTTACATCGCTATCATAATCTCAATCGAGGCTTCTTGTTTTTAAATGTAATGAATATCATGCATGTTGTCACTGGAGAATCATATCCATTCTCACACTAGCTTGCATGGATTATCACTAAGCTACAATTTAAGTGTTGACTTTAATTGATTGAAATTTTAGATTTATTTAATTAATTTTTAATACCACGGTTAAAATATGGATAGTTGGGTCTTTTTATTATTCAATGGCTTTTATTTAAATAGCAATGATCTTTTTTATTCCTGCTTTATACACTCAACTTGTTAATTTTTAGGTTTGAATCAGTTTTTCTCTATTTTCAACATAATGTATTTTAGCAGTATTTAAATTTATGGAATTTTATAATTTATTTTTGACTATCTTACATGCGTTTTAACAAAATATTCTTTTTATGATTTGATGATAATTTGAAACTTGAATAAAATTTAATTTTACAAACCAAATGCATTATTTCTTCAAACGCCATACCATTGTCAGAAGAGTGTTTAGAGTAAAAATTCAATTCATTGCTGAAAATTTCACAGTAATAAATAATGCAAAGTTTTTATTTCACAGGTAATCATGAGATTAATTAAAAAAAATCTCCAGAATGTTAAATGATTTATTTTCCTACAAATTATGAGGAATAATTAAAGTGTAAGATTAATTATTAAATTTTTAATGCCACTTCAAAAATCAAATATGTTTTTCATTCTCGCAGCAAATATAATTGTAAAAATGCAGTGCAATGATGTTAATTTATTTTATATTCTTTCCATGACACAACTATTAATAAGTCCCATTTTAAATATTAAAGAAATTGTTAAAAACTTATTATTTATGAATATAAGAAACAAAATTAAATTAATAATTTATATATATTTTAAAATTATTTTTGTCTAAAAAGATTAATTGTTAATGAAAGATAAACAATTTAAGGAAACTAGAACAGGAAACGAACGGACTTTACCCTAGAAAGTCAGTCCTTATCTCAATTTTCAGACTTGACTCAAAGGGCATTTCGGAATCAGGCCTAGCTTCAACGATAAGAGAATATCTCTAAATATCAGCATTGTGCTGCCATCTAGTGCATTGTAAAAAACTAAAAAGTTGATGGTTCCCTACCAACTCTGTATACATCTACATCACGATTTAATCTTCTTTATTTTCACTGACATCTTTTGGAGTAAGTCACAGATCTGCTTTGTCAGTCATGAATTCTGTTATCGGAATAATGTTTATAATTGCATAAAATTAAAAAATAATAATGATTCAGTTATATTAATAAACTATCAATAAAAATATGTTTTCATTATAATAAATCTGCTATTTCCTAGACATTAAATTATGTTAAATCTCCTTTTAAAATTTACAATTATTTTGAGTGCCGATATTGTTTTGCGATAAAAAAAAAACAATATTATTTTTTACTGTTTATAAGAAATATGTACAACAATATTGCAATTTATTGCATACTTTGTTATGGAATGTGTAATTAAAGTTAAATGAAAAAAAAAAGATATTGATTTTTTTTTCTCTTGGAAGCTTCCTCCCAAGAGATCCGTGAATTCCTGATTAAAAACTCAAGATCTAACGGATTTAACAGAATAATTTGTGCATTAACGTTCTGTGTTTAACTATTCAATTTCAATTACATGAATACGTTTCAAAAAATATGAATATAGTTTAATGGGTGAGTTAATTTATTTTGTCTTAATAAAACACGAGCATATATTTAATTTAATTAGAAAAATATATGCGTCACTTTTTGAAAATGTCTGTAATATATTTTTACATTATGATTATAAAGAATTTTATAATAATTGTCATTGAATTACTTTATAACCTTATATATTTATAAAACGGGGCAAATGTTCTTTTAATTAACTTTGGATATCATTGTATAGAGTTGACTCAAGTTACTCAATCTTGCTGAAATTAATAAAATAAAATATCAAGATATTTTTGCAATAATTTGATATTTGATTATAAAATTCACATAAATTTCTTAAACTTTTCAAATTTCTAGAATTTTAAGTTATTTAATTCCTTGTTGAATTTCAAGATATTATAAGATTTTGAGAGGAAAAATATTTTTCATATTTTAAAAAAAATATAAACTGTTTTATGAAGTAGTTTTTATTACGGTAATTCCACATGGAATAAATATTTAGTTTATTTGTTATTATATTATTTCTTTTTTATGACTTAAAAAATATTGGAATCATCAATTTATTCATTGAAAAATCTAACCATGTTTTCTCCTTTGCATAGCGCCCACTGTCCAGGAGAAATGGTCAGTAGGCCTCGAGACTCTTACCCGAGAGGAAGTACAGTGCAATAGTTCTGTTGAGAAACGTTTAGTTTAGTCTCTCATCCTGAGAGAAAAATTTTCAGTTCACCCCGGCGCATTAGTTGGTTTACAGACTCTCACCCGGAGAGGAAGTATATTTCGCGCATCCCGCACGTAGCTGAGTATCGGGTTTTCATCTTAGAAGTGGAATTCTACCACAAATCTATAATTTTATGTCTTTAAATGTCTTCAATATTATATGTGTGTGGTGTTCGTGCACGTGTAAATAAAGTTCTGAGTTCTCCAACCTGTGTCTTAAGTATTTCAATCCAACCACACCCAGTTACAATCTAGTTGCCCAACCTGCACACTGCAAGAAGCGATTTTTCAGTTGTGGAAAAAAGTGAAAAATTAATCGCTATTCAGAAAATTAAATTTTTATTTTCATTATTATTAGTCTTTGTGGTTATTATTTAGTCTTTTGTTATGAATTATTCATTTAAAATTGCGCAAATTCGCAGTTGTACGTATAGATAGTAAACAGTGAATGCACATACATTTAAAATCAAAGAAAGAGGACTCCATATACGGAAATTAACATTCACTAATGCAGTACAAAAATTTATTTCTTTTGTTTAAGTTCCCATTTGCCTTTAAAAACAAAACAGTCACTTGAAAAAATATTTATAGGATTTTAGAACCAAACTCATTTAAATAAAATTACAAATGCTTTAATTTATTTTAAAATTTTCTTACGATTTTAAAAATTTGAAGCTTTTCCACATAATAAGCTAGATATTTAAGATATTTTCGAACGCAAAATAGTGAATAAATTTTTATTGTATAAAAATTATATTACACAAAAAATTTAACTTATTTCGTCACATTAATATGATCAGCAGTAATGTTAAAATTTAGTTTAAGCAGTGATGTCATTTAAACCTTTTGAAAATTTTGAAATAAGAAAATAATTATTTTTAGAAACAGTCAGGTGATACACTTAAATCAAGCAATTGTAGGCATTTCTAATGTTCCTTCAGAACTCTGTACTTATGAAATCTATTTATTTAAATTTTAAAAGGGTTACAACTTTCTAAAAAAAAACAATAAATTTGTAATTTTAAGCAATTGAAAAATGTTAATACTATTGATACGTATTTGGCAAAATTAGTTGTGCGGCTGGGTTGAGACACAGGGGGAGAACTCACAGCTTTATGTACACACGTAGAAACACCCCACAAATACAATTAGAGGTATACAATATTTAACACATTTAAAGACATATAATTATAGATTCGTGGAATAATTCGATTTCTAAGTCGAAAACCCGAAACTCGGCAACGCGCAGGGTGCGTGAAAGGTACTTCCTCTCCTGTGAGAGTCTACAGGCCAGATAGATTCGTGGAAAAACCACTTATAATTCGAAACTTACAAAACATACTTCCTATCCGGGTGAGAATTTGTAGGCGCCAAGTTGCGCTAAATATATTTCCTCCCGTATTGAGAGACTATAAACTAAACTTTTCTCAGTTGGAGAGCAAATTTCACTGTACTTCCTCTCGCGTGAGAGTTTCGAGGCCTACTGGCCATTTCTCTTGAACGCCACGGGCCCAGTATGTAGAAGGAAGCATGGTTACAGTTGAATGTATACCAAAAACAATAAATTTAAAATGAATTTTTATGCCGAACTTTTTTTATTTATTCTATTTTTCAGCTCTCTAGTGTACCTTCCTGTTATTTCTATGATTATGATATTATGAGGGACGATATCAAAATTCTGTTTATTGATGTCAAATTCAAGTTATGACGAAGATGATGCCATGTGATGATCTGATTTAGATTCAGATTCTGACTCATCGTGGATATTTCATATATGTATATGTATGTGTGGTGTGTGTGTGTTACAGCTATATTAAATATTGTACTTGACAAATAACGTTTGGGTTATTTGCCTAAAAATACGACTAATTAAAATTTATTCATCATTATTTATTTTAATATTTTATGCATATTACATTTGGAAGGACCATAATGCATATATACTGAAAACTCAGTTTAAAAATTCAATTTAAATTTGTAAATAGATTAATTTATTGAAAACTATTAGTTACTACATACTTAACTAATATTCTTTCAGGAAGTGTATAAACACAATGCAATTATGCCAAAATAAATAAATTAATTAATAAACAACATTAAAATATTCTGTTTTTATTGGATGATTTTTGCTGTCAGTCCTTTCAAAATAGAATATATTCAAAAACAACTATTCACCGATGTAAATAATCAAATAAGTCACTTTAATAACACGCAATTTTGTTTAAAAGGGCTTCTCTTAAGAGCATCTCAATTAGTATGTTTACACTTTTAGAAAGTGTAAACATAATAATATGAAAAAAGTAGGATAATTTAATCTAATATGAAGAAAGACAATTTAATATGAAATTAACACTTTAGGTTTTAATAATATTTTTATTTTAAACATGGAAAGTTTATAAATAATTTTATTGTGCATTGCAATAGTATTTATTAAAAAATGATTATTTCATGAAAATTCAGTATATAATTGAAAATATATAATTTAAATTTTTTCAATGTTTCTTAAAATAAAATCCCCCTAATCATGGAAAAATAACGCATAATTTGTATCTGAACAAAATAATGTTAGTTATCAATATGCTTTTTTTTTATCACCTCAAAGGATTAGTTAAAAATAGCTAAGAAAGATTTAAAAAATAATAATTATATTTTTTTAAATATAATTACAATTATATTATTTGAAATATCAAAAATTATTATGAAGATAAAAATAAGTGAAAAATTTCAAAATATTTAATAGATTTTTCCATTGATAAAGTTACACCATTTGCTCTCCTGATTAAAATATGTCAATTAAATATGAAATTTAAATAATTTTTTTTTTTGTATTTATAATTTGAATCTCGATGCATATACTTACGAGGCTTACCAATGTTCAACAACAACAGCAAATGTAAATATTTAATCAGGATTTTTTCAAATTTTTATAATAATTTGTTAGTCCGAATTAAAAATAAAAGAGATAGTTATAAATCTGTCATAAAACTGATAATTAATTTTGTAATAAATAAAATATCAACCTCATTTTTCAAATAGTTGAACAATAATTTTTTTTTTTTTCTATTTCTAGTCCTACATATTTTTTTTACTGCATACCTCTCTCATGAATTTCTTATTCAAAAACATATTAATATTTGCCATATTACAATGTTATAATGCCATATCAAAATATAAAACTGTGGTTTATATTAAAGGATGTTTAATTTTAATACTTATTTATTTATTGATTTGGCATCATTTTTTTCTCTTGATTGTAACTATATCTTAAATATTTTACTTTATGAATAGATATGAATAGCTGAGTGCTAATATTAATTGGAAACAGCAATTACAGAATTTAGAAAATCACACTTTAATAATTGAAATACATTTTATGAAAACATGATTGTCACAGTCACAGAGCAAAATACATAAATACAAAAGGCATGTATGCAATTCTGTTATAGAAAAAAATGTTCATTCCATGCTTCGGTGTGAATCATACATTGTGTAGATATTTCATATATGATCACATGTTGAAGTGACGGCTGGTCGAAAGAATATGGATCTCCTCAAACAATCTGGACATTTGTGATTATTCACAATTCGATTTAATTCCATGTCTGGATGTCTGAAACTGGTATTCCATTCATGTGACTAGCCGAAGTTAAAACTTAATTCAAAAAAATATCAGGAAACTGTCCATGTTTGAGAACATGATTAACATAACAAAGTACATAGAAAACATGAATATGCATAAACAAAGACCAGTAACATAATGCAAGGTTATACATATTGATATCGATAATTAAAAAAAAAGTCAATAACATTTTAGAAATTAAATTTTCAACAGTAATTTAATGTGTAGCTAATAATATTTGGATTTTAACTTTTAACATATATTACTACACTAATTTTCAGATGTCTTTTTTTCTAAAAATATATATTAACTTTAAATGAAATTTAAATTTTTTTTTTTTAATACTATCAAATTTGTAAAACATTAAAATAATTTGTTATATTTTTAATTAAAATAACAATAACATTATGAAAAGTCAGTGATAAATTTGATTATCATATTTTAAATACCAAAACAAAATTATTACTTATCATTGGATATGCAGTTTTAATTATAGAAACTTAAATTAACAACTCAGACATAAACGATATATAAACACAACAAAAGAAATTCATAACAAATACCCGTGCCTTGGAATCAAGTAGAACGCATACTCATTTCATATCTGACATAATGGATGATATAAGATGCACCCTTAACTACTGAGACATGACGTGGCACTTAAATTTAATATTTTTTTTTCCTAGAATGCTTATTATAATACTACTAAATCACAATGGCATCTGGAATTCTCTTACATATCCACTGTTAAGTCTCGACATATAGCGAGATAGTGGGCTGTCAGGTTCGCTGTTCCTGCGCTGTTGCAAGTCTTTACCATTGGTATGCTTTGTGGTACCTGACCCTTGCCGAATGTGGAGGTCATCCCACGTTTCATGGTAATTATTACCTTTGCCATCACGGTTTGAGTGGTGATAGCCTCTCATACGGGATCTGTCAGAGGCCCGGAAACCTTCATCGTCGATGAATCCAGGATTCACATGATTCTCCCTTTCTCGGCAACTGGGAGAATCATGGGGTTGCCCAACAGATGTCAGCTTGGAGGAGCTGTCATGCAACTGAGTGGCATGATCGACGATATCATCATTGCCACCTCTCCAGCTGCCATCGCTGCTTTCGCCGCTGGTACCGATTCCTTGGTCCAGATCCCCATTGTCTGTCCATGTGGCTGTGGTTTTGTACTTGGGTTCTTCTATTACTGTTTGGAAATGGGGATCTGCCAGGGTCTTGTAGGTCGGAACGTTTATTTTGCCATCCTTGTTGGCAATTATGTCGTCATGCTGGGGTGTTATGTAGAAAGGCGGAGAGGTTTCTTTTTCAGGGGGATCATCACCACCTTTCTTGGCCCCGCTGCACCACCCATCAGTGAGGGAAAGCAGGACAGGTAGCAGAAGTAGCCCGTGTATGGCCGCGAAGAGTATAACTAAAAATACTGTCTTGAAGAACACCGTGAAAATGTAAGATGGCGCAGCATTCAGGATTACAATGCCAAGCAAGGTCGAAATGCTGCCTTGAAATATGGGCAAACCTAACGAATGCAAAGCGTTCCTCATACGTGTGTCAGGGTCTTTTTGTTCCGATGATATGTAAGCATATGTTATATGCGCCGAATAGTCCACTGAAAATCCTATGCAGAGAATCAAGTTGATCATAGATATGGCATCGAGATTCACATTCCACCAACTCATGTAACCAACAACACCGATTTCAATAGAGAATATTGAGAAAGCCACCCACAGAGCACAGCTTGGAATGGGGATGAAGACGAAAGATATCAACATCATCACCGCTGTCGCTACTCCCACAGCTTGAATAGATGTCTCTTTTATCAGAAGAAATTGATCGAATAGTACAAACAGTTGATTAAATACAACCACTGGTAGCGTCGAATTTGCGGCTATGGCTCTTAGTTCTATCAGCATGTTCTTTTCGTCGTTGGCGTCCATTATATTTTCCGTTTGTAGCACGAATCTTGCAGCAGTTATCTCAGAAAAATCCTCGTTAAATTTGATATCTTGTTGAAAATAATTTTGAGAAAGACGGAAGAACACTTGATGGATACCTTTATAAAAATCTTCCTTTCTGCTCATATTGTAACCCTGCAGGAAAACCTGCGTTCGTGAATCTTTCATAAATCTGTGGTAAATCCTCAGCCATGATTCTGTGAATCGTGGTCCGGCCATAAGACGATTGTTTTCCAATTTGTGAAGCAATTCTTCAATTTGGTCTTGTACAGCAGGATCAGCGTAATTTAACGTCTCGTTGATTACGACTTGAATACGATACGGATATTTTCTGAAGTACTTGTCTTCCAAATCATAGTAATCGAGGGAGTATGAATCATACCGAGCCATTTTGAATCTTTCCAATCCTTCTTTAACTTTAGTGCAACCCCACAGTCCGAAACCAAGATAAACGAGGAAAAAAAGTATGATCACAACCTTGACAGGCTTCTTGGAAAGATATTTGCCCAAGTTGTCTCTGAAGAATTTCATCATCATGTTTTCTTCATTGTCCATGGGATTTTCAGGATCCAAAGGATTGCGTCCTCCCGTACAACACAGCATGAAACAAGATCCACGGCCCTCTGGAAAAGAAGAAAAAAAAAGCACATTTTATTCGCAAATAGCATATTGAGTGTGATTTACAGAAATTTACTTAATTTTTAAAATAAATTATTTAATAAAAAATTTTACATTAAAAAGTATTCAAGTTACACAATATATAAAAAGCCTTGAATACAATAAAATTGCAATCTATTATGAAAGTGTTAAAAAAATTTTTTTTAAAGTCAATTCCACCTTTTTTTCATTATATTACAGAAAGTCCTTTATAAATAATTTTTATTCATTTTTCTAAGTTTATCTAGCGCCATCTATTGGTAGATATATGCAATTTAAATAAAAAATAGTAAAATTAATTAATTAAATTTATTTACTAAATTAATCTTTGAAAAAAACTGTATTAACATCAAGTGTCATCCATTATAAGTTACAAAAATGTATTTGAACTAGAGTGGATGAATAAAAAGTATTTTATGAACGATTGAAAATTTGAACAAGATATATATAAGGAGAGTGTGAGCTAATAGAAGGAATTGAATAATAAATTTTTTTATAATGCTTTATATACAATGGAGTTATTATTATTATTATTAATATTACATTGGGAACGTCGTGTTCCTCCTTGTATATAAAGAACATCAGTTCTCCAAAGGGTACTTAAATGATTATTAGCATTTTTAAATTTGCGCATGCTATTAAGCAACGCATGCTTTATATAAGAAAAACCCGAAAACTTCCCGCTAGGAAATATGTTTGATACGACTGTCATAGTCGGCATCGAATCTCCTCGCTTTTTGAAGCCGCCTGATGGCCAATTGGCTAGCACTTTGCCTTGGTATCACGGGCTTCAGGTTCGAATTCGGGCGGTGGCATGGATGTTTGATTGTGGTTCGAAACCACTGTAAACTGTAGGTCCCGGTAAAAAGTCCTAAAGTGTGCACACAAATGAATTTAGAGCGACAAACCAATTGTTTTTTAAAGTAGTGAGTGCAATGCACACTTCATCAGTGATTCGAACTTTTGATTAAAAGCACATTAGCCACAAACCAAGCATACGAAAAGTAAATGTTATATCTGATTAACAGAAGTATATTTTATATTCTATGTGTGTGTTTTTAAATAAATTCTGTTTTTTTTTTTTTTTTTCAATATCTTCCACAGTTAAAATATTTTTTTATACAACAGTGAAAATTTAATTTTAAAACAAAAACAAATGTTTCATTACAAATATATGTAGCTTTCATACTTAAATAACGAGTTTTTGAAAGAATAACTCTTCTATTAAAGATAAATAAAATTATTTGATAAATTTTAATCAACTTTATTTCTCAGGAAAAGTATAATAAATTCGAAAAATTTAGGAATTTCACTTCTAAATTTGGCTTCGTTTTCTCCAAAAAAGAATTAATGAGACAGTCTAACACGCCAATTTCAGTTTGACAAATGCCAGAATATAGTTCAGTTGGCGGAGTAAATGTAAATGCGGATAAGGCTTCGTGATTTTTTACGTAGTTAATATCATCATTTAAGCTTGCAAGTCAAATTCTGTGTCTGAATGAGTTTAGTACTGGATCAATACTAGTATTATAGTTTATTTATATTCTAACTAGCATGATATAAAAAAATATTTTTGATTAATAGGATTATAACTAATTTGCTTAAGTATGATTCATTTAAAAGCAATTTGATTTGTGCTATACAGTACTATATTGAAAAAATAGTTAACGATTTTTAAACCGTTCAAATATTTTTGAATGTAATATAATCTTTTTATAAATACTCAACGAATTGATCTCTGTAACTGTAGAAAAAAAGAAAATAACTTTATTTTATTTATATATTATATAAAATTATATATTAATTATATTATTTATTTATAAATTATTTATATATTATATAAAATTGAATTTAAATTTTTAAATTCCATTTAATTGCATTGCATAAATATTATTAATTTTGAGAAATGAAATATAGAGGGAGTAAGAAAATATGTAATTGCACTCTAGATTCTAATATTTGTGAATGAAAGACATATATTTTTTCCTCTTGATAATTTTTATACGAAAAAAAAAGGAAATCAGTTTAAAAAATATTTAAAATTTGCTGCGTATTCTATTTATTTTTTCTGAAATTTCTGTATGTATAATTTTTGAACAAAATGACATTAATTATATTATAGTATTTAAATATAAGAAAATTGGAAAAAAAAAAAAAAAAAAAAAAAGCTTTTGTCTTACTTTTTTAAATGCTTATAATTAAAAAAATAATAATATAAGAAATGAAGATAAAGTTAAAGATAATTAGGTTTTCTTTAATTTATTATATTTTTATTTATATATTTATTTATATTTTTATAAATTTATATTCTTCAATAGTACAGCCAGTAGTAAAGATAGTAAACGCTTACTAAATTTATTTAAAAATATACATAACTAATTGTAATATATATTTATAATTTTAGATTAATAAATTTAATTTTTAATCTAAAAAAATTATTAATCTAAAAATTTATTAAAATTAAAATTATAAATATATTAAAATTAAAATTAATAAATATATTAATTTTAATTTTTACTTAGAATAAACTTTAAATTTATTCTATAAAAATTAACATATTAATGTAATTCCGTTCAAACAGTTATGGTATTATATAGAGAGAGTCGGTAGTCGATTTAAGTATCCTTCAGTAATACAGCCAGTAGTAAAGAAAGTAAATGCTTTAGTACCATACCAAGAAAGTATGAATGACTTTTCTCAATGCAGAGTCTTTTATAGAGTTATCTTAGATTAACAACAAAAGAATATCTTATACAATTTATTTTTTATTTTTAAGAACAATTAAGATTTAATGTATACAAATACGGCATCTTTGTACTTTTAAAATGCATAATCTCATATTATTTGTCTTAAGATATTTTATATTACTTTGATAAATGTTAATTTTTGTACTCTTATTTTTCATAGAATATGTGTATTTTTGAAAAAAAAAATTGAGTACTAGAATATCTTAATTTACTGCAAAAACTACTCCTTTAAAAGTTACAAAAATTATTTGTTGTGCAAAAACTTCATTTATAGATGTACTAGTTCTTTAAAATTAAATTTATTTCAAAAATTCTTCTAAATCCATTAGTTATCATAGTACATAAAATTATGGAAAACAGTCAAGAGTCAGTAAAAAAAAAAAAAATCCGACTCAGAAATCGGGAGTCGGAAATATTTTGGACGACTTCCCAGATTAAATCCGCATCAGTACAAATTATTTAGAAATCATACGTATAGATGGCAGCACATACATACACGTTTTCTTGTCTGTTAATTACCCTAACATTTTTTTTTTTTTTTCATATATTTTTTTTCTTAAAATTGAATAATTTTTTATATTTTTTTCATTAATCGATATATGAATTACGATAGTAAATTAAATATTCTTTAATTAGAATTTATCCATATGCTAAAGATAATATATATATACCATTAATAAAAATAGTAAAAAAAATATTAATATGAACAAAAATTCAAATTTCGAATGACACAAATGAACAAATTCATTTAAATAAGAAAAATAAATAAAAAAAAATCTGTTCCAAAAATGCTTTCGAATAATTCAATTAAATTAATTTATATTCATAAATAAAAGATTAAAAAAATATGTGATTAAATTGTATATGATTTTTTTTTTCTCCACTTATTATGGGGACAGCATTTGTTAACATAGAAGATATGTAGGAGATTTAACAAGTTCAAAAAGCACCACAGGACGGAAAATGTTAAACTGCTTTCCTACCAATGACTTAGAATAAGTTGCGAAAAACAACAAACATATATTCTGAAAGCTTATTTATTTTATTTTTTTATTTATTTCTTGAAAAATTATAAATAATAGTAATATTTCTAACTTTACATGTATTTGTAAATTTAACTTAATTAATTATGTATTTTTCTCCATACATAGAAAATACTAAGTATGGTAATTGCAGGCGTTAGAATTAAATTTAGAATTCATAAGAATTTGCCTTAAGAATTTTAGAATTAAATTTAGAATTCATAAGAGTTTTACTTTAAATTTTAGAATTAAATTTAGAATTCATAAGAATTTCAGAATTAAATTTAAAATATCTAACATTTTTTACTTAAGTATTTTAGAATTAAATTTATAATTCATAAGAATTTTATTTTACTAACAAAATTTTATTTTAGAATTCTTTCCTAGAATAAAA
Source organism: Caerostris extrusa (assembly GCA_021605095.1). Classification (NCBI taxonomy): domain Eukaryota; kingdom Metazoa; phylum Arthropoda; class Arachnida; order Araneae; family Araneidae; genus Caerostris; species Caerostris extrusa. The sequence goes on from BPLR01000748.1 coordinate 131,993, forward strand.
TTAGCTAATGAATAGCTATAGCTTGAATAGCATAATGGTGATGTCTAAAAGATCTCAACTAATCGATAAACGTAATCTTTAGATCGTGGGGACACAGAGTCTAAATCGAATGTGAACATGCCTGTCTATAAATAATTCACAATCACAATGATGATAGAAACATTAAATATCAAAATAAATAAAGATTATTGATCTTGTACAACGTTTTTTCCACTAATTTAAGATCAATCTTAAGATACCACTGTGAACAATACTTTTTAATGTTTATTAAAGAATAATTTTTAAGGCCTTCCAATATTTATATAACTTATGTCAATTAAAAACAGAAAGAGGGGGATTATATGAAACCTTAACAATAAAAATTTTCCCTCTTATTATTTTTGTCATTTTATCTTATTCTTTTGTCTATGTGTGTTTGTCTTTTACGATAGCATCAGCCATTTTTAATGCATTGTATAAAGGTGATTTATATAATGATAATAAGATGTGTCTAGTTCTATAGACATCATTTTTGTCTTTCCTGTAGTAATTATAGATAAACGGAAGGTTGAGTAATACTCTTAATAGAAGCGAACGAACTAGCTTTGAGTTATTTCTTATATACAATAACGGCAACAACCTGATATAGTAAGAAGCAATGTTAAAAATGATAATTCTTATTTTATCATGATTGAAAAATTTTATCATGATGATTCAGCTTTTTCATTTATCATGATTAAAATTACTAATTCAATAAACGAATTTAGAAACGAATAAATCAACAATGCATCATAAACTAAGACTAATGTTCAGTACGATTTCATAAATAAGTATTAATAAAAATACTTTAATTGTATGTAATGAAAAAAAGAAAAGACAAATGAGACGATGACCCTTGTTGATTGAATACAATTTTTAAATTTAAGTGTATAAAATACAAAATTAAAAAAAAAAAAAAAGAAAATGCATTTGCAATTATTTTATATTGTTATGTCTTTTTTACGTACATTTGAATTTATTTGCCACTATCTATTGAATATTTATAAAAATATATTTGTACGATTTATTGAATAAATATTTTAATAACGAAATTGAGGATGGTATATTTCTTTTTAAATGTTCTTGTTAATAATGTCTTTTACCACAAATTTTTAAGAAATGAAAGTGACTTTTCATTACCAATCGATAAAATGAATTTATTTTATAATTTCTTAAAAGTTATTCTTCTCGAAAATATATTAAAAAAGATAAATATATAAATATATAAAAATATAAATGTATAAAAATATATTTTCGAGAATTAAATATATAAAAATATATTTTCCAGAATAAAAACATATTTTTAAATTTAAAAATTCTTTTTTTCTTTGTAATTTAAAAAACACTTACTAGCAACATAACTATATCAGCGATATTACTTATTATTTCTGATATTGATTCCTGTGTATTATTATTTTTGCGCTTTCTCTCTCTCATCTATCTATCTATCTATCTATCTATCTATCTATCTATCTATCTATCTATATCTATCTATCTATATATATATATATATATATACATAAATATATGATATATATATATATATATATATATATATATATATATATATATATATATATGTATATATATATATATTTATATATATATATATAGATGAATAATCTTTATGAAGAAAAGAAAAATTGTTAATTAGATGAATCTATAAATCTTTTACCAGCCCAATATGAAATAAATTTTCAATGATCTGAAATATTCAGTATGACAAAATACGTTGAAAAAAACACTGATTCTGTTGATGCTAATATTATATAATTTCTATAATAACTTGAAGTATTACGAAATGTTTGGTTATTTAAATTTAATAAATCATATATATTTTTATTATAAAAATCAGAGTGTTTAGTAATTAAGGCACGACATGTTTACTTATACATCATATTTCTAACACCAGGAAAATTTTCAGTTCCCTTTTCGTACAACAATCAATAAATAGATTTAATGAATTTAAAGAAACTGACAAGCATGAAGATAAAAAAACTGTAAACATATTAAATTCATTTTCATCAGTGTCAAAAATTCCGATAATTTTAAAATAACATGACCTCACATGTCATGCTATTGAAAAAAGATTTCTGAATATGAATGATGAGCAGAGAGGTTTTTATATTTCAGTGATTATCATTGTTGTGAACGTTAATTTACCAGCAATCTTACTTTGTCTTAGCCAAATTATACTTTATATGATATCCCTAAATATATTTTTTTTTAACCTAGTTGTTGGTCAAAATATTATATGCATTGTTTTTATGGGGAGTATGACTTCATGCAAGTTTTACCTATGGTAATAAGATTTTTATAGCATGGAAATATAATAAAAGTTACTTGAATTTTATTAAAAATATCATTTGGATTCACAGAATATGCAAAATTATTATTCTTATAATAAGAGATTGGGTTGGATTGAAAGGCAATTTTCCATTTTTTTAGGCATCTTTTTTTTTATATCAATGAAAGAAAGTTTAAATAAAAAATATCTAGAACATAAAAATATAAAAAAAATTTCTAAAACCAACTACATGGACTTTTTATAGGGTGTGCCACAATTCACACAAGATTTGAATTCCTAAACATCCAAAATAGTCTGGAATATTTGGTAATGAAAGAGCTGATTTCCCTTCAAAATTCACCTTTAGGCTTGGTGCGAGTATACTCAATTGTTTTCTGAAACGAATCCTATTGTATCCTTTATTGAAAGCATTACTTCTTGTTTGAATTTTCGGACATCTAATAATATGAACAATACTGGGAGTTTTTATAAAATATATTAAAAAAATAAAAAATGCTTGATTTTTTTCTGTTATATATCAACGATCAACCAATCTCCTGTACAACACTTATAGTCCATAGATGGATAAGAAAGGAATGACATTACCTTCTAGAGGGGTGGAGTTTATAAGATGATGAGTGGAAAAAACCTGGAAATTTCAACCTGGTTGGTAATGAGAGACGCTTACACACACTATCACAAATGTATAGAACATATCGCTTTTCAGCAAGAATTTTCTTAGTTGAGATTCTACATGTTTTAAGCTTATGGAATTAATGTTTGCATCGATATTTGATCAATAAATAATAATTGTATCTCCAACAGTTAGTATCAACAGCTAGTATATACCATAACAGCTAGTTTATATTGAGTTACTGAACCCCGAAAAGAGTCGGGTTTTCGAACCCCGAACAAAAGCAATCGAAAGTTTCAAGGTTTACGTCTGATATGATCACATTATATAAGTAGCTTGAGAATTCCCTATAAAAAAAAATTCTAAGGTAGAAAACACACAACAAGTGGGAAAGGTAACGCGTAAGCCTAGTGATTAATCAACGGAAATGATTCAAAATTATCACTAGCCTCACTAACAACTAATCATATCATTTGTCTACGCGTGAGCCTTCCTGTCATTATTGTCATTCTTTGAAATTTACTATAATGCTATTTATTTTGATGTTAGTTCACTATTTTAAAAAGCCGAAATAAGTTGTAAAATGCAAAATCAGAAATAAATACAATCCATGATTGAGTCATTCGATTAATTTCGTACCTAACCTAAGAACATTACTTCTTTGGTGCAACAGCCTCATGGCGGGCCAAGGCTGATGATTTCGAGACAAGAGATGTTTTCTTTTTTACGGAGTAGAGTGGTCAGTCCTACCCCCAACATTCTACAGTCATATTAGACTGGAACCTATGGTTTAAAGTAGATTCCAAACTACTACAAACATCCACCGCAGAGACTCGAAACCGAAACCTGTGGCACCGAGCGCCAGAGACCATCACGATTCTCGACCATCAGGCTCAAGAACACTACTACTTAACAAAAATTTAAATTAAAAAAAAGCCTATTCTTTTTTTTGTGTAGAGTATTGGATGTAAGAGTTATAAGAGAAGGAAAGGGGTATATATGAAATAGAAAGAATAGGGGTATATAAGAAATAGAAAGAATAGGAGTATATAAGAAATAGTTCATCTAATAAGGCTGAGAAAAAAAGGTATATATATTGGTTATTATATATTGATCTAAAGTGTAGGCGGAAGGTAGGGAATATCCATATTTTGAACCAAAGGGGTGTTTGTTGCTACTCGTTTTGATCCATAGAATTCATGAGAGATTCATGAGAAAAAAATCAAAGAAATGTAAGCGTTGCTTAGTATTCTTAAAAATTAATCTATAAGAATAGAAAAATTAAATCAAATGAATACTAACGTGCAAGTGATTTGGGCATGGTCGGCACGCAGATGAATGCGTGCAGGTTCCTCTGTTCGGCGTACCCGCTGAGGGCCATGCATCCACCAAAGAAGGTCACGTGATAGATGTAAGTGAACAGCACCGACATGGCCGTGTAGATGCAGAAGATGCGGACGCAAGGGAAGGGGGTGATGACGCCGATCCAGAAAGAGATGAAGTTGGTGAGGGAGGTGATGGTGATGGACACCCCTGCATCGGCGTAAGTGTGGGCCAGTCTCTCTGGTACACTGAGCCGGTCGTCCGTCCGTCGCCAGGCAGCCAGCAGTACAAAAGTATCGTCCATACCAATACCTGAAAAATAAAGTAGGAAATATATCGAATCAAAAACGTAATTTATATTAAATTATACATGGTTTTCCATGCCAAAATCGCTAGATGATATAAAATATTACGATTTCTTAATCATTTTCATTATTAAATGCATTTGTTACAGTCGTTAAAAATCTTCTTGACATTGACTGAATTTTTTATTTACTTTTATTTTCAAGAGATAGTTTGATAGTCTCCTTGATAGTTTGGCTTTGTTTGTCACTCTACGGTCATTCTGTGAACACTTTGGGCTAATTAGACTGGGACCTACAGTTTAACGTGGATTCCCAACCACTAACAAACATCCATGTCACCTCCAGGATTCGAATCCTTATGCCAGAGCGCTAGTCAATTGGCCACCAAGCCACTTTATCCTCGCTAGAGTAAATTCAGCATTGATAAACCTCAGCGAGATGAATTATTATTTTTGTTTTTCAAGTATGGTTTCCTTTGAAAGAAAACATAATTTTTCATTTAATCAATTAATATATTACAGTTTTAAATTTTTTTGATTTAAAATTTTTTATATTTATGTGATTATATGTATATTAAATGACTATTAGAGTATTAATATTTAAAAAAAAAATATTCAATTGCTTATTAAAGATGACACAGGATGGCACAATTCCTAAATATCTCATATAAGTTAAGCATTTTATAAGTAACTTCTGAAATAATTTTTTTCTAGCAATTTGAGAATCCTTAATTTTACTACAAAAGCTACATTTATTGTTTTAAAATTGCATAAAGCAAATTATTTATCTAAAGGAACCATTTATTTTAAGGTTTTCACATAAGATTAATTATGATAAAAAATAAATGCTTTTTATTGTTATTAAGAAAATTTAAAAACTTTTTAGCACGCAAATTTGTAGAAGAAAGTTAAAAATCATATATTTTAAAAATTCTGTAATGCAAAAAAATTATGATTTTATAATTAAATTGTACAATTACAATTCGACTTACAATCTCGCAATTCAATAGTTAAAATTATCATTAAAAATTATTACAAAATTACGATAAAATTTACAATTTTTTATTGCAAAAAATTACAATACAGAATATCTTTAAGCTGTATTGTGGATAATATTATTCTATTCATTAGACTGAATATTTAGCATCACTTTTCTCATATTTATATTGTCATAAATCTTTTCAAATTGTAGGAAATCTGAAAATATGAATATTTTTTTCAAGTGTTCCAAGTTATTAGCAATGAAATACATGATAAATATTATAGTTTTATGTTTAAAATTTGAATAACATAAACTGTGAAAATTATTAGCAAGTTTGCTTCAACACATTTTGTTGTGCTAATTATTAAATGATTTTCATAATATGTAAAGGTTTTTCTTGATTTTTTTTATCAGAAAATCTATGAAGTATATATTTTCGAAGAATATTAAAATGATCCATTATAATATTGTTAGGATTGTTGTTATTTTCTTAAAAACAATTTTGTATTTCTTTTACTTTTTTCCTATCTTTTTGTATATTATAATTCTTTTAAGTCAATCCGAAAATTTTTTAAAATCAATGCTAGTTGCTATAGTAACGCTGAGATATTTTAATGCGAATACATGCAGTTTTCATGTATAAATAAAAAATGTGTTTAAAAATTTATATAAATGCAAAAATGATAAACATAAAAAGTTCAACAAAATTATTTTTTATCACTAAGATAATGAAGTCCGTTGCAATTTCTATTGAATGTGAGAAGTATGTTAAACATATTGTGCAATTTATGTAGATATAATAAATTAAAATGTTATTGAATAATTAATTAAAATGTTATTGAAATGCATTAAATTGCAAATTGCGTATAAATTCTTAACAGTTCATAAAAAAAAATATATAATTAACACGTTGTGCGTCTTCAACTAAATTAAAAAATATTATTAATATTATTATTATTTTATTTTATTTATTATTATAATTTTTGATGATAACATAATATTGATTCTCATTGACTATAGATAAACGAATAAACTTTGTAAAATAAAATGTTCAAAATTTAGAAATTATCAATCGTAGTTTAAAATTTTTTAAATATAATTTAAGTCTAAATAATTATATGAATATCAGTTCATTGTTAAAATAAGATTCTAAAGAGAATTAAATTGTTATTAAAACTGCCACAAGATGGCACTACCATAAAAATTTATGCAATTTCTGTCTGCAATTTTTTTTAGGAATCTTCATTCAACTAAGAAACAATCTTCACCCAGCAAAATTTGCAGTTATTTGTACTCCATAGCTTATATTTTTAATGATAGTATAATTTAAAATTTTTTTATTCATGTTCATATGTGCCAAAACATTAATATATAACGTTTTAACTTTGATCAGCAGAACCAATCAAAAGAGAAACAACGCAAATGTTATATATCACAGCGTAACAAGAAACTTTTCATTTATATTCTTTAAAAAATGCTCCATATGCTTTTTTTTTTTTTTTTTTTTTCCAGTTATTAAAATTGATATAAATAGATTTCGTATAAATGATGTCAGATCAATCGCTCTGAAATTAATGGTTCTAAAAGAATTAAATGGTTTTTAAAAATTGCTCATAGATTTGTTTTTAAGTCAATTAATAAAAACAACAAATTGCAGAATCAAATTACATAACTATGATTCTTAGAATGCCTGTTCACACGTCAAACCATCATAAAAGAGGTATTTCAAAATTCTTAACATGCTCAATTAGTCAAAAGATAAATTCACTAAATACAAACTTAATCACTTCTACCAAAGGTCAAGTTTTTTGAATGGCACAAACAACATCGAAGTTCTGCCACATTTCTCACCAGGGGAGTTCCCAAATCCTAAAATTCATTCCAATCGGAACGAATTGTTTGTTTCCCCGCCCCAGGCTCATCTGAGTGGGTTAGAGAACCACTTCCAGCTCCATTGCTGCCAAAGCGCAAAATGGGGGCAAGGTCAGAGAGTGTGTTTCGTCAAGGCTTTTTGCAATGGTCCGCTTAGCTTCGTAGTTTGTACGGTTGGCAGCTCTTTCTCGTGCATTTACTCGAGCATGGCGAAAAGTCTGCAGAGGAAGTTTCCAGCAAAAAATAAGTGAAAGTGCAAGAATTTTTTTGAGGTTAACAGAGAAGTGATTCTGTTTTTTTTTTTGATTTTGGTTTGGTTTTCCCACGCGATATGTAATGGAATTAAAGGCAATTTTTTTTTTTTTTTTAGTGTCACGATCAAGAGCGATACAATAAACATTAATATTATTGAAAGTCTTTCAAAAGCATTAAGTAAGAGAATTTTTGCTATGGATTCATAATTTTGCTTTTGAAATAATTCTCAAACTATCATTTGTTATGCAATGATTTGTAAAAAATAAAATGAGTTAACATAGATAATCAGTGGAAAATAATTGAAGTGCGTCCAATGAAATATTCCTATTTTGTAATAATTAGTCAGAGTTATTTTACAGCAGTGCTGTCAAATGCGCTGTGCAGTATTAATCTCAGTTAAATTATTGTCAGTCAGAATTATTTCGCTTTTGAAATAATTCTCAAAGTATCATTTGTTCTGCAACGATTTGTAAAAAATAATTAATGAGTTAACATAAGCAATTTGTGAAAAAAATAATTAAAATACGTCCAATTAAATATTCTAGTTTGTAGTATTTAATCACAGAGTCATTTTATAGCAGTGGTATGAAATTCGCTGCCCAGTATTAGTTTCAGTTAAATACGAAATCGTAAATTTACGTTACAAATTAAAGTTTTTAAGTAACGCCTGTTATGGCCTTTTTATGTATTTGTCATGATTTCATATAAGTATATATTTTCTATTTTTTTTTTTTTTTTTTAACAGCTATTGTATATTTTATATATGATCTGAGATATTTCAAATACGCCCTTAGACGATTTTTTTTCCTTCAAGGCAAAATGCTGGACAATCCTATGTCATATTGAGTGTTTCAGGTTAGGCGTGTACTTTAATTGACTGGAGCCTGGAGGTTCAATTAGTGAGGTCTCTCAGACCAAGTGTCACATGATGACGAAAACTTGTTGCATAAGGATCAAAAGTTCCAGAGAATTGCGGTAGGATACATTTCAACCATTTTGTATCGACAACAAAAGGATCATATCAAAAATAATAAAAGACTCACAAGTTTTTGACATTAACATTTAAGCACAATTATCATGTGAATAAGATAACTATTTGTACAGTTTTTATATAACTGGGATCATTTTTTTGATAATCATTTAATTTTCATAAATCGAAACTTATTAGTAACACAGGCAATTAGTGGCAATAGTTTACAGTGCCACTGACATACGTATTTCTGATAATTTATATAAATGTGAATTATTTCAAGCATATTGTTAAAGTTATGCTCTTTCATTTTTTTTTAAAAAAGCTCATCACAGCTCAAAATATAAAAAACTAATATAAGTATTCTTCAAAACTAAGGCTAGTAGTAGTAATAACGACAGAAAGTTCGAACTTACTGCCTCGGATTTATGAATATTATGAAAGAAATCCAGGAAAACTGTAACAAAATAGTCTTCGTACATAAAATATCTGAGGGCATATGAGTCTATGGAATAGAGGCATTTATGGAATAGATGGTATATGAGTCTATATTGCATTAGAGTTATGGTGAAGAATCAAGCCTTCATCATAACTCTCTCTAAAAGAAACCGCGCTATATATATAGGACAGCTAATGTTTTAAAAATCACCGATATTATTTCCTAAGAAAACCCCGCATTCCAAATTTTTCTCTAAGTGACTACAGCTGCCTGATGGCCAATTGGTAAACGCTCTGGCCTTTGGTACAACAGGCTTCAGATTCGAATCCTGGCGGTTTCATGCATGTTTGTTAGTGTTTCGGCATTTCCGTTAAACTATGGGTTCCAGACTAATTAGTCCAAAGTGTGCAAGAAATGAGCAGTAGAGAGACAAACCAAACTAAGAGACAACAGTAACATTAAAATAATAGCTGCTGATATAATTGTTTACAATTAAAATTATTATTTAATGTTGTTTTTAATTAAATTAAAAACACATTAATTAACTAATCTTAAATAAAGATTTAAATAGAGGATATATTCTTTAAAATAAAAAATAAATAAGTTTTATTAAAATAGAAATACATCAAATGAGAGATTATTGGCGAGTCTTATTTTCCAATAAGTCATCACATCCATATTGCTTTCCGGTATAACTTCGAAAAGTGATTATATTAAACTATCAAATTAAAATTTACTTTTCCATTTGGAAAAGTGTGACTTTACCTAACTAAAAATTAACTATTAACTAACTAAGTTGTTCTAATTTTCAAGGAAAAATATAAAAATATTCTCAAAGTTCCTCCATAACAGCTTATCTTCTATAATTGAAATTATACTTGAGAATATCAGTGTAGTTTACATGTAAACAGGGCATTAATATCTGTGAAGAAATCGACAGAAATTGAAATCCATTAAAATTAATAAAAACAGCTTATGATTGTACAGCTTATGATTCAAAACAGCTTATGATTGTACAGCTTATGATTCAAAACAGCTTATGATTGACGCCAAAGTTTTATTTGGCTTAGAAATACTAGAAAAACTAGTTAGGTTACTAAAATTAACACTGAAATAAAACTTTTCAATTTCAAAGTTATCTGAAAGACTAAATGAATACCTTCAGAAAAAAAGTGCCAGACAAGATGTCCTTGATTATCTCTCATTAAATTAAAAAAAAAAAAATGAAAGGCAATTTGAGTTTTTTTCAACCGAACAATTTTTGCATAGTTCATACAAATTATAGTCTTTGCAGATGATGATATTATAATAAGTAAAAACCGCAGATTGTTAGTCATATTCATTTCTGTAGAGGCATCTGTTGCATTACTATTCAAAATAAGTAAATTTATTTAATGCTGAATTTATAATTGCTGATGTATAGTTTGGTCTGTCGCTCTACGGTCCATTTTCTGCACAGTTTAGGCTAATTTGACCGGGACCTACAGCGTGGATTCCGAACCTACAAACATCCATGCTACCGCCAAGATTTCGAATCTGAAGTCAGTGGTTCCAAAGATCAGAGCGCTAGCCAATTAACCATCAGACCGCTACTGACATATAGTTGTTAAATCAGTTCTTAGGTATGGCTTCGAAACTGAATCTTCTCTAAAACACTTGTAAGCAAAATAATTAGTGGTGCAAACTAGTTATGAACTTCTTCTTCATTGGCGCAACAGCCCCATGGTGGACCAAGGTTGTCTTCCTACCGGCAGTTTTTCGAGACATGAGATATCTTCTTTTTCGGGGTAGGGTTATCACCCATACGGCTAATGCTCTGTAGTCATATTAGACTGGGTCCTACGGTATAAAGTGGATTCCGAACCCCTATAAACATCCATAGCATCGCCGGGATTCGAACCCGAAAATGTGGTACCGAGCGCCAGAGCACTAGTCACTAGCCATCAGGCCCCCAAAACAAAGTAACGGCCTCGGCTGGCTTAACGGCACGAACCACCAACCTTTCGGTTATCAGCCTCATAGAGAGATGAAAAATAATATCTAAAAAGGAAATTAACATATGTAATTTCACTTCTTCATTGGGGCATCAGCCATGGTAGGGCAAGAACGTCTGCCTACTAGCAGATTTTGAGGAGTTGTTTTCTTCTTTATGGGGCAGGGTTGCCAGCCCTACTGCCTTACAGCATTATACTGGTACCTAAGGTTTAAAGTAGACCACTATAAACATCCATGGCACGGCCGGGATTCTAACCTGAAATCTCTGGTACCGACCAACAGAGCGCTAGTCACTCGGTCATCAGACCCGACTGTGAACTAATGAACCAAAATTATATTTTCACTGATGGTATGCTTTGTAGACACTACTGACAGCCAAATGAAATCCCCAAGGAATTTTCAACATATTAAGAAACATGAGATTGGAAATTTTTTGTGGAAGTATTAATAAACCTTCCTCATTCTCATGAGGAGCAAAACCGCGATGGAATCTATACTAAAGTTGTTATATGATAAATGCCTCCATAGCCTAATTGATGATGAAAGACAATACATTCACATAGGAATTTTTTCGTTAGCGAATTTTCGCCATATTGATGTTTTAATTTTATTATCAACAATTTTAGCAATATTTTCCATAATTTTTGTCTAGTTATTTTTAGAAATGACCAAGAAAAATAAATTTAAAATAACAAATCATTAGTGAGAAATATTGCTAAAAGTTGTTTACTGTTAGAACCTTATCGACTGATTTCCTTCAGGGAAGATAAGAGAATATAAAAGGAAACCTTTAAAATTCTTACTTTTCCAAAGAGGGAAGACAGTCAAGAACTTAATTAATGAAAAATAACATTTTCATCATATGACTCTGACACATCATTCACATTTCAAATAATGATGATAATAATGATTCCCATTATAAAAGTGCAGTTTTAATATCCTATAATACACTTAATGTCTCAGAAAATTTCTTTTAATACGATGCAATTTTTTTAAAAAAAAAAATATTTACCCTTATATTCTTCACTGAATAAAATTTAGATTTATGTTTTTAAATGGGTTGCTTTTTATATATATGACTTGTTTCCTAATTGGTTTTAGGAAAAAACGACGATAATAAGTTTGACCTTTAAGATCACTCGACTGTAAAATATTAAAACTTTGAACTGTCGTAAATTAGCAATTTGTTCCTGGTGAAAGAGTAATATTTACTCTCATTACTCGGACGGAAAATTTTCATTACCCTTAACAAAGTAAGAATAACAATTGAATTCAACTTTCAAGAATTGTTAATTGAAAAATAAACTTTAAAAAACAACAATCCGCATTGAAATTTTTAACTTTATAATAAAATTATAAACTGAATACGACTTTCAGATTATTCAGATTTCATTCAGATACAAATTGTTAATTGAATAACTAATTTGTAAGGAAAAAAAAAAAATTCCATTGAAGTTTTTAACTTTATAATTAAATCAAAAATCGAACACAACTTTCAGGAATTGTTTATTGAAAAAAATAAACTGTATGAAAAAAAACACATTGCTGTTTTTAACTTTATCTTGTCGCTGATGGTATGCATTGTAGATGATACTTTAAAAATAGAATAAAACTTGATGATGATTCTAGCTGAATATATTATACACTGATAATTGATATTCTGGAGGTAAAATTAATAATTAAACATAATAAACGTAAGGGCCTGATGGCGGAGTGACAAGCACTGTGACGCTCTGTGCCACAGGATTTGGGTTCGAGAACCGGCGGTGCAATCCATGTTTGTAGTGATTCGGAATCCAATTTAATCCTTAGGTCCCGGTCTAATATAACTGTAGAGCGTTGGGCGTAGAGTTAACAACTCTAACCAGTAAAAAGTCAGCGTTACAGAACCAAGTCAGACTTCTGAATATGGGGGCTCCATCACAACAGAAACTACCCTCTTCCCCTCCTTCCACGAGACCACATGGATTCTTGAACTTGGTCCAGTTCAGGGATGGCCAACACAAATGATCTTGCCGGCCACTTTGGAAATTCATTATAATTCTGCGGATCACATATTAAATTATATATCCCCATATTAGATTTAGACCACTATAGACATTTTTATATTCATATTACAATATGTTATATTAGATGTTCCAAGATGTACGAGCATTATAAGTTCGCAGAATATAATTTAATTATTCTGTGAAATCATAAATAAAATAGGCAATATCTGTCGTATATTCACAAGAATATTATTTTAAAAGCAAAGCTAATTTTTTTCTCTTATTTTTTACTATGTTGATGCACACATAATGTATTTTTTTAATACATTGTTTTTACTTATTTAGCCATTGTAAAATAAATATATTTTGTAAAAGTTGTGATAAATCTCATGGGCCTCAAAAATCAGGCCGCGGGTTGGCCACCCCTGGTTTAGATGTTGCTCTCTGCCAAGTGGGATAAGAAGCAACAACAATAAATATAATTCTTTAAATAATAAAGCAGATAATGTTTTAAATAAAACAAAACCTAACTAACTTTTTCTTTAAAAAACATGTTTTGGAACCGGTTTAAGATTTCGTTTGGATGGCCACTTCCAAGATATTTATTTTGTTTTTATCTATTTGACTTTGACATTGCTCATGTTTATACCGCCAAAACCTGAAATTTTCACAAATATTGTCAAATATTTTTTTTATAATCCTTTTTTTTTATTATATAATGTACGAAAGTAACATTTGATGATTTTAATAAATTTTGATCTAAGCTATGTGCTTTTATGCGTTAGAGCACTACTAAATTTAAATTGCTTTAAATATTCTATCTTCAAACAAAATGCCGAAATTTTATTTTTACCCTGGTTTATAGTTAATTCAAGGTACAAATAATTACCTTAATTTTTAAAATTCAATGTACAACAAAGTTCGCAATTTTTAAATAATATAAAAGCTTTCTCCTTTAAGATTATATCATAAAGAGTGTTATGTAATTTATTATTTAGATTTTTCAGTTTCTTTTAGTTCGAATTTAAAAGAAAAATATTATAAAATATTTATATTCACGTGGATTTTATAATTGGCTAAAATTATAAGCTCGTAATTTTTAATGGCACATATCAAACGTTGCAAGCGAGTTGATCCTTAAGAAAGTAAATATTCGATATGTCAAAAGAAAAACAAACAAATATTAATTTGTATAAAACGAATAATAATTTGTATTAATGCATTGTATTATTGTTTGTTAATCACATTGTATATTATTTATAATAATATATTATTTATAAGTTTGTATTAAGTAAGTTTAAATTTGCATTTGTATTGTAAGTAATTATTTATAGGATATAAATATTTATACAATTGATATGTAAATATTTTTTTATCAAATTAATGAAAAAAATATTAATAAACTAATATCTTTTGCAAATCATTAAAATATATATATTATAGCATTTAATTTTTTATGTTTTAAATACATATATAATAATTCTTTGAATACATACTTTTGAATACATAATGTGATAGACGTACTGTTAGTTATTCAAGATATTCAAAAATTCATTCATTCAATAAATTCAAAAATACTACGAAACTGCAAGATCATAAGATTAATTCGAAGTATTTTGTGTTAATAAATTGAGTCTGTAATAGTAGAAAAATCGAAATAATAGAAAAATCGTTCAGTAAATAATTTATTGAAAGTTTACAATATCTATTCTTTGTAAAAGCACATGTTATTAGTTTAATCAAATTCCACTTTTCTCTTCAAAATATTGTTATTTCTTCAAATATCGTGTAGTTTGAAATTCACTGTTGAAACGGTAGGTATATAATAGATTAAACGTTACCAAAGTACGAAACGAAAATTGCCAAAAAACATAGCTTAAGACCTGCCTACACGAAACCCACATTTCAGTATTTAGTTTTGGTTTGTGTCTCTATGGTCGTTATTTGTACACTTTGGGCAAATTAGACCAGGACCAACAGTTTAAAATGGATTCCGAACCACTAACAAGTATCCATGCCACCGCCAAATTCGAACCTAAAATCTGTGGTACCAATGGCCAGAAAGCTAGTCAATTGGCCATCAGACCGCTCCAGATTTCAGTAGAGCATTTTGGAACTAACACTATTATTGCATCTAGAATTTGATTGTCGCTCTACGGTCATCTTATGCACACTTTATGCTAAATAGACCGGGACCTACAGTTTAACATGGATTCAAAAACATCCATGCCACTGTCAGAATTCGAACCTGAAGCCTACGGTACCAACGGCCAGAGCGATAGACAGTTGAACATCAGGCCGTTTTCATCTAGGGAGTTCGCACCCTTTTCTTTTTCCTTTGAAATCCACCGAAAGAACATTACTGTCTACACACAGACAATGACTTTCGGTTTGGCTTCGATAATCAGATTACAAAAATAGTTTTTAATAGCGCTCTATTAAACCAGGCAGTTCCAGGTGATTTCTTCGAAATTTTATTATAATGATTAAAGTACATTCTTAAAAATATTGATTTTGAAAACCATATTAACATCCCTGATGGGCGATAAATATCAATAAAAGATTTCTAATGTATTTCGTTTTTGCAACTATTTAATAGTACATTTCCACAAATTCAGTATAATCATTAAAAAATTAATTTCCAATAAAAAAAAAATAAGCGAATTACCACACAACAAGAAACCAGACATCTGGGCTTGTGGTTCGTTATCTGAATCAAAAATTTAGTGCGTAAATGGTTTTCCCCTTTGTTGATTTGATCCCAAAATACTTTTTGCACTGTTGACCATGATGCTACGACCTCAAACGTGCAATCGACGTGGATGAAGGGCACGGGTGAATCCCACCTTCCAGAACATAAGAAGGACAATCGGGGTTTTTTTAAGTGTAGAACCTGTTTGATTCCGGTCGCTGATCCACGAACGAGGGACGAAGGGAATCGAATGAACTATCTGGTTGTTGATCTGGAAGTTTCTCTGACCAGATGTTAAGCGTGTGTGAAGATAAGCCTTATCGGTTGATGACTTTCCACTTACCGTTTCTTTAATTTTTCTCAACCGTGACATTATATTCAATTCAACAGAACGGATACAAGCCAAGCTTTCGATGATAGTAAAACTAAGTTCTGTAAAATATCCACGTCTCCGTAGCTTAGGGATGCGACCTGATGGCCAATTGGTTAGCGCTCTGGCCGTTGGAACCAAAGGCTACAGGTTCGAATCCTGGTGGTGATATGGATGTTTGTTAGGTTCGGCATCTGTGTAGGTCTCTGTCTAATTAGCCCGAAGTGTACAACAACAAAAAAAAAAATGACCGTAGAGCGACAAACCAAACCAAGCAGCTTATAGAGCTCCATCTTATTAAGATTCTTCATTGGCGCAACAGCCCCACGGTGGGCCAATGCCTACAGGCAGATTTCAAGACAGGAGATGTTTTCTTTTTACGGGGTAGGGTTGTCAGTTCTATTCCCAACGTTCTATAATCATATTAGACCGCGACCTACTGTTTAAAGTGGGTTCCGAACCACTATAAACATTCATGGCAATACCGGGACTTGAACCTGTGGCAGCGAGCACCAGATAAGAAATATTATGAAACATGCAATAAAAAAACTAGTGATTTTTTAAAATACCAACATGTTCTAATTTGATCTTCATATTTGCAATAATTTCTTTTAACCAGTTAGTAATTTAAGTAAAAAGTCATTTAAATGTATCCTCTATCCCATGTTTTTGAGTCCCGGATGCGCCATGGATGTTTGTGGCGCATCGGAACCACTTTAAACTATAAATCCATGCCTAATATAACTGTATAGCGTCGTGAATGGAACTGAGAACCTATCCCAAGGTCTCTAGCACGATATCTGTGGCACTAAGCGTCAGAGCGCTAGTCACTCAGCCATCAGGCCCTCTTTGATTCACCAAATTCAATTGTGATCGTCCATAAAAGATGTTACAAATTATTAATAGTTTCAGTTTCATTTAGTTTAGAAATACATTTAAAAATTAAATAAAGCAGAAGAAAATACCCCCAAAATCAAATTTATTTCAAAACATCTAATAAAGGTCTGATATCGTTCTTTTAAACATATAATTTTGTGATGAATTATCGCATTCAACTATTACAAGTTATCATATACTTTAATATATTTATGATTTTGAAAAATATAATAATATGAAAATGATTGCACATATTATATATTTTTATTTTATTTTAAACACATAATTTGTTAATAAATTAGATATCTTTTAATTTGAATGGAATAAATAAATTGAGAATAAAAATCATCAAAATTGGCTATAAAATTTTTTATCATACATAATACACAATGATATAGTGATGTCGATGAACAATGATCATTATGTTGCAATGTATTCATTTATAATTAATTCTATATCACGATGTTGAAAACCTAGAATCGTACTCAATGTTTACAATTCCTATTTAATGTTTGGAACGAATAAATCATTCTAAATCAGAAACAATGCTCAAAAATATTTTAAAATTTAAAACTTATTTAATACAATTTTAAATTTGTTTGTTAATTTAATTTGTTTATTAATTGAAGTTATATTATATTGTTTATATTACAAAACAATTTATGTAAGGTTTAATCTAATTAGATAAGCATACTTAGCATTTCGGTTCATTGCATTTCACACACTGTTGCAAAGTCAAAATTTTTCTCTCTTTTTTTTTTTTTTTCTTACTTAGGATTCACAAATTGTTATTGATTCATGCTTTAACGCTTTAATGGAGTGTCCATAAATAATGTTTTGAGAAGTAGAGTAGAAAGATTATACCCATTATTTACATATTTCTTGATGCTTATCAACTTTCAAAGTGATGTTCGATGTTTTGGGAAACTAGGCGTTGAGTATCTCAACTATAAAAAAGTAAATGTAAGAAGCAAAAAAGTCCATAGGAAGCTATCAAAAAAGCACTCTTGCTAACTATATGTGCTTTTTAAATACATTAATTACATAAATTTTATTAAAAATCTACTTAAAATTATTTATACATATATATATATATATATATATATATAGGGTGTCTCATAATTCCAGCAATATGTGATTTTATTTTTAATACATTTCTAAAAATTGTATCCCTCGAAAATATTTATTTTACAATATATATAAATATATATATACTCTGTATCATAATTCACCCAAGAAGTTCAATAAGGATTTTTGAAAATATAAAAAGTATTGGCATGTCAGTCTAATTTTAATGAATTTTGGAAACTGCATTTTCATATATAGTATAAAAGGTATATTATAATTAAAGTTCCACTTTTAAAATGCTGCAAAAAAAGAACCATTCCTCACAACGAGTTCAAATTTGAATTGAAGATACTTGAAGAAACGGGAAACGGTACGCCATCAAAAAAAGTTCCAAAGTGTATTAATAGATGGCACTGTAAGCAGCATAAAGAAAGTGAATTCGGCTGCCAGTGAAATTTTGAATTCAAATTACAACGTATTTGGCATGAGTTGCACATTAAACCAACTGTAGTGTGTAATGTGCTTGACTGTTTCGGTTTTTTGATGGAAAAAATGACTCCCAAGTCATTCAACAGTTGTGGCACTGTGAGTGGAAAACCCATCCACCATTGCAAGTCATACCAAATTGGATGGGAAAAATCGATGGAACTTTTTTTTGGTGCTATACCGTTTGCCCCTTCTTCAAATATCTTCAGTTCAAATTTGAAGTCATTGTGACGAGTGGTTCTTTTTTACAGCATTTTGAAGTGGGACATAATTATAATCATCCAGTATATACATATATTACTGATGAATAAAAATCTCACATTTGCATAAAAGAAAAACCAGAAAACTTGCACCAAAATTACTGATTATCTTATGATAGCCAAGTATTCATGCGTTGTCTAATTAACCATAATAAGTGCCTTCATTACTGGTAGCAATGTTTACAATGGGTGTCTACATAAATCTCATATACGCTAGTTGCTAATATTAGCTGTAGGCCATGGATCCTACATTAAAATAATCATAAAAAATAAAATTTTGTATATCAAAAATTTATTTATTGTATAAGATTAATATTTAACTTTGATTTAAAAAGTAAATCTCAATTATTTAATTAGAAGGTGTTGAAATTCTTCCTCAGAAATAAATTTATTTCATGTTCAAAAACGAAATTTGTAACATTTTTTAACATTTTATTAAATTACGGACCTTAAATTTGTGAATGTTTAATTGATACGCAATAACTTAATTTTAACAACAGAAAATGTTCTCATATAGTCTCAAATTTTCAACATAGTAATCTGTACAGCAACAGCAATAACAATAATAATACACAACTACGTAACGATACGTGGGATAAGCTTAAAATCGACCAGACATGTAAACATTTAAGAAGTAATTTTACACTTTTCGTTTTTAAACTAATAAAATTATATGGTGCGTAAAATAATAATAATTTTATTTTATGATTTAAAGCATTCTAAATTCTTCACACGTTTCATTAAATCAGAAATAAAAAAACTTTTTTTCAAATAAAATAGATAAATAAGATAAAAGATTAATACATTTAACTTATATTTATTACATTTATCAATTATGTTACTTTTATCATTGAAGCGAAATAATAATAATACGCTTATTAATTGTAATTTAATTTAAAACAAGTAATATAAAGAATTTTTTTTTTTAAAGCAATTCCTACTTTTTTTCACTTTATTACAGAAAGTCCTTTATAAATATTTTTCATTCAGTTTTTTAAGTTTATCTGGCGCCCTCTATTGGTTGATATATGCAACTTAAATCTAAAAAACTAAAATTAATTAATTAAATTTAATTAATGAATTAAAATTTGAAAAAAACTGTATTAACATTCAGTGTCATCCACTACAAGTTCAAAAAATGTATTTGAACTAGAGTGGATGAATAAAAAGTATTTTATGAACGATTGAAAATTTGAACAAGATATATATAGGGTGAGTGTAAGCTAATAGAAGGAATTAAAAATTAAATTACAATTGATAAACATAAATTAAAAAAAACAATTATCCTTGAGAAAGTTTATAACATAAAATTTTCAAATTGAACCTTATTTCCAGCTTGATAAATATGATATTCAAAATTTGTAAATGATTTAAACATGTATTTAGTAAATTTTGAATGTTTATAATTAGTATTCAAATTACACATTTCTTAAATTACCCCCTCATATATCATATTTAAATTACTCATCTTTAAATCAATCGTTAAATTGCACATATCATTTAAAATTTGTCTTTTTTTATTTAATTGAAAATAATTTCGGACAATTTTTTTAAACGTGCACAATTATCTTTTAGACAACACTTTTTTAAATAATAAAATGTTTCCTAACATTAGTATCATAAACATAATTCTCCCGACTTGTGGCTCAGTGGTAACGTGAGGAGCTGTTCAGCGTTAAGGTGGATGTTCAATCCACTGGCGAATTTGTAATAAACATTGTTTCAAAAATGTGGAGACCCTATGGCGTTTGTGATGTTCAGCATCTTGCCTCGTTAGTCTGATGGGAAGTTTCCGGATTTACTCCCATATGATACGCAAATGCGAGGTAGTTCTTATAAAAGTCTTCCCGGAAGGCACTGCCATCTTTTTTCAGCGACACGGAGCTAAATCAGACTTTCACCTACGGGTGTTCCATCCCAACAGATATTATAACCCCTTTCCTCCTTCCATGAGGACAACAACATAAGGCAACAGCACAACAACAACAACATAAATATAATTGGAATTTAGGTTTACTAACTTTTATAAATTTTTATAGAGAACATAATTTCTTTTTTTGACATTTTTATTAATGCAATATTACAATATCAATAGTATATTACATATAATATAGAAACTAGTACAAAAAAAAAATATATATATTCATATAAATGTTTTGTTTCTTATTACGGTGCAGGTTTAAATAATTTTTTTTTAAATTTTACATTACACGATTTTAAAAATTTATCAAATAATTATTGTTTCTAAATTGTTAGGTTAAATTGGTACAGCTCTTTAAAAATTCAACTTATAAATATTTTACCACAACGTTAATTTTTTCAGATTATTTAGCTGCTTTTTAAAGGAAACTTTATTCACCTTATAATTAACTAACAAATTTGCATGTTTAATATAGATGGAATTGAGTAACAGCTTTAACCTTGTATCCTATTTCAAGTGTAGGAAGGAAAGAAACCTGAATAATTAAAATAGTTTTAGTCACTTGTGTATTAAAGTGAGTGCTATCAAAGGAATGACGTAGAAATTTTGTGGCCGCAACTAAGTGTGTTATTATCTTCCAAAGTGGTTTTTATACACATGTAATTATGAAAAAAATTTCTTTCCTGCGTGTTTTTAAGGGTTGAATCAGAAAGAAGAAAGATTTTAGAATACATATGTCTACCGATTTCAGGAAAATTGAAATTTATGCTATGCTGTCTAAACCATCTATTTTAAGGGATAATATACATTGGTTCCCTTTTTGCCTTCAATTGCCTGGGCGAGAGCCAAATGTCTTATTGAAATAATTCACATATCTATGTATTAAAATATTTTTTTATAAAGGTATCTGATATATTTAACATCTTTCATTAATTATTATTTCATTCACATTAAGGTAGTACAAATACTATTGTTAATTACATGAAAATGATAACTAGTAAATAAATCCTCTTCAAAATGCACATTTATACATTAATCAGAAAATCGTTACGTTTTCTCAAATATTAGACATTTTGATCATGGTCATTATCTACTTGAGCAGCATAAACATAGTAGATTAAACGTTATCTAGATAGGAGGCATGAAAGGGGCTGATATACTGTATCACAATTTTAAACAAACATCCTTAACTATGATCTTTGGAATATCACTTCATTATTCTGAAGCCTAATGGAAGGACTTTCTGGCCAATGGATTTATCGTGCCCACCTCATCATAGATACGAAAGATTTCAATTCAGCTTTGCTTATCTGATTTTTTTTGAACCCCAAAGTCTCTGGAACCCCAAAGTAGAGCTTTCTGTTAACCAGAAAGCTCTAGGCACTTTTTATATCAAAAGTCCTTTTTTAAATAGGCGCTTTTTTTGTAACAAAATAGATTTAGATGAAAGTAAAAATACATTATCATGTTTTTAATAACCTACCTTTCCTACAGGGCATAATTATTGACCCGAAAAATAAGTGATCTCGTACAATTATTTGTATATTATAATATATTGTAGAAATTATTCATGAAATAATGAATAATTCACGTCTGTTATTTGATGTACCACATGTCAATCAAGTTCTGTTTTGATAATCTCTCTCTATATTTTTTAAAGTTTGTGTTTGTGTGTATCCGCCTATGCATGACCTCAATTAGCATTGCCATTTTATCAATAAAAATGTCTTTGTTTAATCCTAGATCCCTGTATTCCCAAAGAAGTCGCCAATGTTGCCAAGTACATCGGCAATTTCTTTAGGGTTACAGTAAATCTATTTGAGGAATTCAACTTTTCTGCTTTTTGAAACATTATATTGAATTATTTAATATTGTTATCAGTTCTATTTTCAGAAAAAAATTTAATGATTTAAAGAAAAAAATGAAAAAGCAAATTTCTATTATTATTTATTCTTATTCGACCCCTTCTTCTGACCAGAATGCTTCAGCCGTCTTCGAATGTTCTAAATTTGATAGCCATAGGAGGTGAGTTTAGGAGGAGGAATATAGTATAGTAGAGAAAGAAAGTATTTATAGGGAAGAACGTTTCGTTGAATTTCACACTGATTTTTATTGTTAAATTTGAAATGCCGCATAAGAGAAGAAATTCTTCAATCAAACCAGAATTGGCTCGAAACGAAGAGAAGCTAGTGGATTTATAAAAAATTTGGTGGTATCAGAAAATCGAAATGTATATAATAGGTCGACAATGATAAGTGAAGATGCTGTATTTAACAGACGTAAATCTAAATAAAAAGATGAAAAGTTTTATTTTCTGAACCTGTGTAACGTCATGACATAAACGAACAGCGAAGCTCAAATTTTAAAGACTTTTTAAAAATATAGTGTAAATTTAAGACAGTATAAACTGGAAAGAAGATAGATATTTAAGAATTACGGGGAAAACATAAGAGACGATCTTTTCAGACAATTTTTAATCCTCATATTTGTTAAAGAGATCTTGTAATCACAGCTATTTACTAACTGGCCTTCTGAAAAACGTTTCTAATTTTATTTGTAACTTCATTCCAAGTTATTTTCATCCACACAAAATCTACGTTAACAAAAGTAGAATCTTGTTAAAGTTTGTTTTGCTTGCATTGTTCACATCTGTTAAGTTTATTTATATTTAGAAATATTTATTTTTCTCATATGAAGGTATGTTAACTTCTTTATACAATTTTAGTTAGCGGTCTTGTAAAAATGATTTTTATGATATCTTCTGGGGAAAAAATGTACGCAGCGAATATTTAGTACACCAAAGTGTTTCTTAGAGTTTAATCCATAGTAAATTACTGTAAATGAAGATTAAGTTTCTCAATTATTTGATTGTTATATAATTTATGTTGTGTGAAAAAAATTTCTTCTGTTTTCTAATGTTATCATCTCATATTGTTGGATCAACTAGCAAGGTGGAAAAAAAAATCACATGTAATTTCCGAGATTTTCCTGGAATTTTCAACAACAGATGAAACATGAAATCGAATTGCTACAGAAAATAATCTAAATATAAATCGAATTCCATTTAAAATATTCATGTAATTTATTTTATTTTGTATTTAGAGAGCAATCCTTAGTAAAGAATTAAGATTCTCAGTTATTTGATTAGCATATAATTTATATTGAGTAAAAAAGGTATTTCTTCAGTTTCCTAACGTTATTATCTCATTTTATTGGATCGATTAACAAGATAAAAAAAAAAAATCATATGTGATTTTCGAGTTTCCTGGAATTTCCAACGAAAATCGAAACATGAAATCGAATTGCTTGCATATAATTGCTTAATATAAATCGATTTTCATTAAAAATATTCAAGATTATTTATTTTTTAATTAAAAAATTTGAATACTTTAACATTTACGAAAAAATCTTATAATGTTTCAATTAAGGTTACTGTTTAAAATCTTTCAAGTTCTAGAGTCACGTGTCAAATATGATATATTTTTCCTGGTATTCAAAGCCTCTTAGGGACAAAAAAAAAAGAAGATTTTTCCTTCCCTGACTCAGGTGACTGCGCACTTTTCCTGTTTAGACAGTAGCGAGATTTGACCTTGAAAATAATCTTTTTTCCCTCTAGAATAGGGAAATTGGAACCACGTGTGCTATTTGCGTCCAGAACAAATTACTTTATCCTCAGGCGAGCCTTATTTTTTTTTTCCATTTTCTAAATGTTTAAGGAAAACCCTCTTGTTCTACGGTTGCAGCATGTCATCGCTAAGACTCATTTCGTCATTTGGGGGCAATTTATTTGCGTAGTTTCGCCCATTCAACAAACAGAGAGAAAATTCGGCTCGTATAATATCAAAAGAAACGAATATCTGAAATAAAAAAAGAAAGGAAACCCCATTGTTTGACAAACATTACAAAACATTTCCAAATTAGCAGAAAATACAATGTGAAACAGCTTTGAATTATGTTTATTGTTTGTTCATTTTTCTATTTAACGAATAGTTCGGCAATTTATATGAATCTTACGTTTTCGTTGTCATATAATTATTGACTTTATTCCTTATTTGTAGTCTGATCTTTAATGAAACTCACTGAAAATAATGAAAATGGTCATATGTCATTGAGTTTTCATTTCATTTTTTCATAAATGTATGTTTAACTACAAGCGATAATGTCGAATAATGAATTGTTGTGCTAATTGGACAAATGACTTTACATTGAAAATAAAATATTTATAAAACATTAACTAACTTCCTGCCAACTACTACTACACCACACCACATCATATGCCTAGAGCTGAGTTTTTCTTTACAGTTTGGGAATGATGGGGTGAAAAGTCTGATTGAGCTCCGTGACTCTCTACGATCATACAAGTCCGGGACCTACAGCTTAAAGTGGATTCCGAACCACTACAAACATCTATGGCACCGCCGGGAATCGAACCCGAAACTTGTGGTACCGAGCGCCAGAGCGCTAGCCATTCGCCCAGCAGGCCCCACTTCCTGGCACTACAGTCCATGTTGGACCATGGCCGTCTGCCTACTAGCAGATTCCGAAACAAGAGACGTTTGCTTTGTATGAGGTAAAGTTGTCAGCCCTACACTCAACAGTCATATTAGACCGAGACCTATGATTTAAAGTGGATTCCGATTCACTACAAGCATCCATGGCATCGCCGGGACTCGAACCCGAAACCCGTGATATCGAGCGCTATTCATTTGGCCATCAGGCCCCATTTATAAAACATTATATATTGCAATATTACAACACAAATTATACATGTTTGAAATTAAACAAATTATCTTTTTAAATAAAATACAATTTCTGTTTCTTGCAGCAAAAATAAAACTAATTTTTGTATTTCTTTGATTTTAATAAATTTTATACGAATAGCAAAAATAAAAGATGGTCTAAAATAGAATGCATATCAAGGATAAAGTATTATACTTGAAGCAAGAACATGTGATTTTCTGTCTGTGAAATTTCAATTTATCTGTAACGTAATATAAATTTTTGAGATTAATGGGCAGACAAATAAGAAATCTTTTATCACTTATTTCTAAACTTTGTTTTGAAACTTATTAATAATATTTTACCCAACGAACATAACTTTAAATGAACATGTGTTTTAAGTACTCAGAAATTTATATAATTAAATTTGAAAATCTAAAATGTAGTTTAAATCAACAGATTGCAATAGATAATCAGATAAACGCAATAAATGAAATCACGAATAAATGCAAAATAAAAGGATTCAAAGAGAAAAGCAATTAATATAATTGTTGCGTTTAATAAAATTTTGAAATGCAAAGTATTTTCTATTGCATAGGTATTGACATTAAGAATTATAATAAAGCAAACTACATCTGGAAAATTAAATAATTGATTTAAATTCCCCTGAAATGAATGTGATTTGGATGGTCATTATTTATAAAATGCAGTAGAATTCATATTATACAACCTGCGGCTTAAGGAGGTCCTCGAGGAGTGCTAACAAGAATTCAATTTCTTAATGATTCAATTTTTTTTGCGTTTATGTACTTTTTAATAGTTCAATATGCGCTAATCAGCCATCGCTGTCTCCTGTTTAGTATAAAGCAATAATGTATACATACAATATTATTTTATGCGAACACAGTTTTTAAACGAATGGAAAAGTCTTAAACTTTCAGTGCTATATACCGTTATTTGCGTTCTGATATTATTATCCAGAAATACCCGATTTTCTGTTATGTAAATTATATAACTATTTTATGAATTTAAATATTTTTTTACATCTGTTTGGGGTAACTAATATTCCATTTCTAAAAGCCCTTTGACCATTTTACTTATCACATTTTATTGCCCCTTTAAGTATTTGAATGTTATGTACCATTTCGGCAATAGATCGTTATAAAAACTACTTAACTTAAAAAAATATTATTCTTCAAAATTTGGCATCGCCAGTTTTTATTTCAAGAAGGATCGTATCACTTTAAGAACCGCTTCTTTTGTATATACATGCATTTTAATCTGCTTTTTAACTATTATAAAAGAAAAATTCTGAGAAAAGTCAAGTCTATGCTCCACTGGCAAGGAACTCGTCAATGAGCAGGACAAACAAAATACTCATTTACAGTTCACGCGTTTGCCCATTGTAACATAAGTATGCTCTTTAGGAGTATATGCATACAATAGAGGCTTGAAATAATGTAAATAAAAATAAGCAGAAGCTCATAATAGAGATTCAAAAAATTTATGCTAAAAAGTCATTGTTCGTCAAATCACTGACGACAGATTTTTTTTTTTTTTATTTAATGAAAAACTCCGAAATTGATAATGCGATACGTTACCTTCCACTTAAAAAAACTTTAAACTTAAAAACTTTTCCACTTCTGTAAATTTTAAACAGACTTTTTCAAGAACCTCCAAAATCATATTAGTTTAATCCTTCAGTAAAATGAGATTTATACACCAACCATCCATTAATGAAACCAAACCATCACAAAGAATTCTGCAATAACAGAGGTTTTGTATCACTACCCCCTCCCCCCCCCTCTCTCTTCCTAGTGTTCAAAATAATTTAATTATTTCAACTCTTACAGATTTCTTACAAACTTTTTTCCTAACTATAATGCATAAAGGGAAATCTTTAATATTCATGGGAGTGCAGAAATTTTTAAGATTTATCTTTCAGTACGTACCAGAGATGAAGCTATTTCTCGGCCAGAGTGCCCTACTAAAAATTCAACTTCCTCATCAGTGCTTGAGCACTTGTACTAGTCTCTAACTGACAGTTTTAGTAATTGATCATATTTAGACCTTTTAACCTGGTTTTAAGCAATATGCTTTTTAATCCCTCTTTAAAAATTCAGGATTGTTAAATTCCATTAGTTAAGCCCATTGTCTGAAATCATCAGTTATGTCAAACATCGGGCAGGATAAAACGAAAACGGATCAGAAATCAA
Organism: Caerostris extrusa; assembly: GCA_021605095.1. NCBI lineage: Eukaryota > Metazoa > Arthropoda > Arachnida > Araneae > Araneidae > Caerostris > Caerostris extrusa. Next base: position 159,668 of record BPLR01000748.1, read on the forward strand.
ACTAAAACACCAAATATGAAAATTTACAGTCACACGTGCCTCCTGGATGATGCTAAATGAGTAACGACTAGGACTATGACTATTTGGCCAAGAAAAATTACTGTAATTCATCAGAATTTAAATTGAATATACTGCAGTGGAATGTTGGTGGCCTGTCTGGCACTAAATTTCAAGAATTTAAAAAGGTTTGTGTAGAGAGCAATGTTGATTTTCTGGTATTCCTTGAGGCAAATATCACAGGAAAAACCAAAATAAAACAAGATATCAAGTTCCTTAATGAGAATGGTAAGCTAATTCTAAAGGAAAAGTCTGGGAGACAATCGAGGACGACTAGAAAAAAATTTAGTGGAAAACTTGCGAAGAATCTGTTGGCAATTTTAGATTAAGAACTGGACAAGACTGACAGGCGACATCTGTCCAAAATAGGAAATATGAAACTCTGATATATGTGTTTTATGTGAGACAGAGAAAATGAATAAGGCCACTTGTACTACTACTACTTGTTTGCTCGGGACTGGACTAACTGACAGCAGGACGGTGATTTGTGTATTGTTTACTGGAGGGCGAGAGAAAACGTGTTCTGATCACAAGGACTTTTATTATGGTTCTTCTAGCTCTTTAAATTTTTATCCTCAGATCATTTAACTTGTTTTTAAAGACATTTGGTCGTTTTTGTTAAGAACGTCTGGTCTTTTCCCTTTGTGATTTTGATTTGTTTATATGTGCTTTTTGTTTCTACGGCAAATTTGTATAGATTGAGTTCTGATAAAGTCATAGGTAATAACAATAACAACAACAACAAAATCATTACACGATAAAGGAAGCTCAATTATAGAGATATGAAAATAAAAACAGACTGAAGCATGGTGAAAAGAAGTCGTAATGAGCGAATGATGAGAAGTCGTAATGAGCAAAATTTTTTTAAATTTAATTTTTTTAACTGCCATACTGTCATGTTCAAATTATATTTGCTTACATGTATCTCTCTCTGTGATGTTTTAAGTTCTAGTTCTCGTACTCCCGAAAAGATAAAATTTGAAGGGTAATCATGCTACTTTTAACTTGATAAGACAAATTTTCATTTTTTCTAAAGTTTCCGTACTTTTACTTTTATTTTTTTTTATCAGCTCTGTATTATTTGCCAGTTTCGATTACAAAAAGGATGAATACAATCTTGAATAAAAGCAAACAATTATTTCTAATCTAAATAAAAATAATGTCTTCTAAAAAATTGTCATTAATTATGATTTTATTGTCTTATTCTATGTTTATTTAAGCATAAAATACAAAAGAAAATTCATGTTTAATTTGCCTTCATTTGAAATAAATATGAACTAAAATGTATTTGTTATTTTGTATCATAAAATTCGTGTGGGCTATAATAGTCAGAATGAATCGCAATCGAAACAAGTAAACGTAAAATATAAAAATTAGAAAATTCAATAATTATTTAACAGACAGGAAGTATGAAAAGAAACTGGAATCCAAAGATACTTAAATATTTGTGTGTCATGGTTAAATTTAATTTCTGATAATTATAAAAATAATTTTTCAATTTTGAAATAACATATTAGCTCTTTAAAATAATTTTCTAAACTAAAACTAGTTCTCTATTAAAACATTTTTATACAATTATCCAACATTTTTACTTTGTTAGAATTACTTTCTTTTTCAGATTTAAACAAGCAAAATTACATTCAGTAGGACCACAAATTCATTTAGATTGCTACTTTTATAACACAAATGAAATTCCAATCATATTTGTTGTTTTTTAAAATTAAGATTACATTGTTTTCACTTCTCTTAGAGGTTAAATTCTACCGCTTCAGGTATTCTCTACCTGTAAAACAGGTTCAACCTTCTGATTGCATGTCTAACTCGGAAGTTTTATTGCCACAATAAATACCAGTTACGATGTATCTGTATCTGTATCATGTTTTACTTTGACTAAACGTCAACAAAAGTCACAAAGTTATTTAGACTAAGAGGACTGAATTTTTCAATTAAATTGTGTAATTTTCCCATTGCTTGTGAAAAACACATATCCATAATAAGGATCCAATTTCTTAAAAGGAAAAAAGAAGTAAACCAGCAAACAAATATAATAGTTTTTTTTTATTATAGTTGTTTTTCAATATCGGAAATTTTAGCCTTGGATATTTGACACTACAACGAAAGGTACTTAGCAGATTCAGCTTTACTCAAAATTGCGCCATGAAGGATGAGTGCTACAATGCAAAGCAATTTACTAACATAATTTGGAACGAATATTTGGTGAATTCATTTGGGTGGATTCCTTTTATTATATCCAAAGGATTTTCTTCAATTCCTACATTATCTTCACCTTCTTGCACTTCTTACATCCAAAGAATTTTCAATCTAAGGATTATTATTATTTTTACTATAGGATTTATAAGCTATCCTTTATCTTATAAGGATTTTCGAGATTCTAGGATTCACAAGATATCCTTTATCATATAAGAATTCTGGGATGTACATAGACACGGAAGCTTTTACCTAGCATCATTTGTGGAGTCTTAAATCAGGCTCTTTAGAAATCTGTCATGTCGATATGAATGTCAATATGTATTGTTAAATATTTTTTGTATTAAGGTAAAAATGTTTGTAATTCATGTGTTGTAGTGGTATATTTTATATGTGTCTGTTGGAAGGGTGCATAGGATGGTCACTAACCCTTACCGGATGCTGTCTAATATCCGATCTTTTCAAAAATAATCCATTTCGAAGAAAGCGGGTCTTTTGCCGCACCTACGACTGAAAGTGATATCTTTGTGTGGTGTTTTAATTGATCCATGTAACATTTGAAGGCTTCAGATGGTCAAGAGCGAAAGTTTATTAAGATTTATGAAGTTATCTGAGCTCGCGTATTTATTGATGGGTGTCTTTTACGAACGGAAACAGACTGCTTTGGCGGCGTATAGGTTGATAAGCATATGTTCTGGGAAAATAATTTACAAAAAAGGACGACCCATCTTCGAATTGATCAGTGTCGGTATTCACTCAGACCAATGAAAAGGACTATAGGTCCAGGGGCGAATTTTAAGTGGAAAATCCGTCGAATAATGAGTGAAAGTGCGTGTGGTCTGAAAAGATATGAAAACAAAGGTGTTGGAGACATCGAGGAGAGGAATCGACGAAGAGTGAGAAAACAAAGGACGGGAAGAAGAAAGAAAAAGATAGTGAGTTGTCCCTCTGTAATGGAGATCCGGAAAAAGAAATATACCCAGTCCCTACAAGTACCCCGAGAGTCAATGACAAGAAGAAGGGGTTTCCAGTCAGCATTGGTAATGGAAACTCAAGGAAGGGCTCCTTTTGCTGTTGGCACCTGCTGCCACGTCTTTAGACAATGGTGCTAAACCCCATTCGCCATGATGCCAGTGTTTCCATGTTGCCCGATGAAACCATCATTAATATATGGGAGTGACTTTGTTTTGTTAAAAATGAACTTTTTTTAAAAAAAAGCTCCACTTTGCCAACAGTTGTGCCACAGGGAATAGGTTTGGGATAGTGGACCAAGCACCTGCATTATTCTGAGGCATTGGGACTCATTTTTTATTAATTACTATTGCTATATATTGTATATATATATATATTTGGTGAATGCTTATAAGAAATCACTTGTGCTAATACAATATTATTTATATGACGTATTTTAACTATTTAATTTGCTAATATTAATAAATATATTATTTATTATTTTACATGGACACCACATGATTGATTTCCGAAAAGAAACAGTCCAATAATCTTTTGAACACTTTTTTAGAAATACCAGTGAATGTTAAATACCAGTGTGATAAATGAGTGTTTCCTTTCCATGAAGATACACAACTTGTGCCTAGGACTACATATTTTTATTTTAAAATAGCTTAGAAGGGCAAATTATTTATTATGAATTATCAATAAATTTAAATATTGTTTTATACATTAAGTTTCTTCTAAATCGATAATCTTCAAATAATAATTTTTGAAAGTTTTTTAACCAGTCAGAATGTGTATTAAATTTGCTATCATTGATTTTAATATCAAAATAAATATTTTGATCTAATCCTTGAATGAATTTATGCTTTGTAATCCTTGATTTAAAAATATTTTTAGATAGAAATCAGTGTAGAAATATTTCCTGTTTTGAAGTTATCTATTTGCTTTAAATGATGTGAAAAAAAAAAAAGAAAAGAATCATTCGAATAACAAAAATTGTATTGAACGCATCAACTTCTAAGGATAATGACATTGACACCACATGATTGATTTCTGAAAAGAAACACTCGCAAAAGTCTTGTGATGGCTTTTTCAGTAGAAATACCACCGATAAAAGCGAGTGTTTCCTTTCCGCGAAGATAAACAAGTGGTGCAAAAAGACGATCGCTTCCTTTCGCCATTGAAATCTATATAAGTCAAGCATGCGGAAAGTGGGAAACAGCAAAGAAGGCCGTTTCGGCGGACTCAGCATGACGGGCGGAAAAAGATGAAACAGCGACGTCACGTGATTTGAAATCACGTGATGAGACACACTTTCGATTGTGACCCATATTTTGCAGGCTGTTACGCTCTTGGAAGCTGGAGCGTCATCGTTTAAGAGGCTGTATTGAGTGTTTTTAAGTAGGAATGATGACCTGGATATGTATTGACGAAAAAGCCCTTTGTCACTGTTGTTTGAAATCTGCACAGTAAATGTGTTGTCACTGGTTCGATATAGTTTAATAACGAAGTTGTAATAGCTAAATGTTTTGGTGAAAAATCTTTATACAAAAATAAAATATCATTACAATAATTGGAAAATCTAAAAAATCGTGTCTAATTTATTATTAGAAATGTGTAAACACATATATATCGAAAAGATGTTTTTTCAAATTATTGAAATGAAATAAATAAATTCTAATACATACAAAATAAATAATTGAAGAAAGCATTCTTTTATTTTTAGCTAAAGCTTAAGGATGTTAGGGACCTGGTGGCCGAGTGGCTAGCCCTCTGGCAGTCGATGCAGCAGTTTTAGGGTTCGAGTCCAGGAGATTTCATGGGTTTTTGTAGTGGTTTAGTATCCATGTTAACCCTAGGTCCCGGTCAAATATGGCTGTAAAGCTCCCGATCGTAGTACTGACAGCCGTACCCAGTAAAAAGAAAACATCTACTGTTTAGAAATCTGCCAGCAGGCAGACGACTTTGGCCATGGGGCTGTTGGGCTTGTGATTAAGGATATTAGTTTTGTATAAACCGAATGAATTTACAATGGAAAATTTCCATTAATTTTCATGTTAACTAAAGTGACGTAAAAGAAAATGACACAAATTATTAATTGATAAATTTGTAAGAATTCTTGAAAACATATAGATGTTCCAAAAGCTAACAGAGTGCTTTTTGATACTGTGAAACGCATTCTACGATATAAGGGTTATGATCTAAAATCAGAAATCACTAAACACATAAGGGAATGCCAATATAAAATGGGAGTGTCAATAAAAAAAATGATGGGCAGAAATGTAATTGTGAGTAGGATTTTTAACCTAGAAATAATGTGTCGGAAGACTCAAGTTCGGATCCGTTGATAACGTAAATTACAGTTATTACTTTTAGAAAAGAGGAGACTTGATAGCGATCGTGTCACCATTATGTAAGCATCTTACATCTACAGTTAGGCAGCCCGGAGAAAGGTTTTCAGGTTTCTCCAATATGGCTTGCGAATGCTGGGCTGTTACTCTACAAGTCTTCCCGTATAGGTTCAAATTATCAAAAAGAAATACATAAATTTTAATACATACAAAATTAATAATTGAAGAAAGTATTTTATTTTAGCTAGAACTCAAGAATATTAGTTTTAGTATAAACAGAATAATCTATTCGTTATATACAATAAACTATTCGGGGCTTACATGTGTGGAACATGAAGTCCACTGTTGTGCACACCCACAGAAAAAAGGAATTACAAAATTAACAAATGTAAAAAATTAATAAATTACAAAATTAACAAATGTAATTGCAGAATTAATAAATTACAAAATTAATAAATGTAATTGCAAAAATTTCCAATCGAAAAAGGAAATTATTGTCATTTCTTTAATGACAGTGCAAAAGCGTTTGTGTGGGAGAAAACCACGCCAAAAATTCCGTCGCCACCATAAATAAGTAAGCTAAAAACCTTGATCCCACATTTAATACATAATTAAAGTAAATTATAGGTGTTTGAATCAATGTGTTCAAGGAATTTTGTTTATATGCTAAAATGTTTTGCAGATCTTGATTTGTTGCGCAAACAACATGATTTTGACGAGAGTTGCTTTTCTACTATAACTTGAAAATAATAATTTAACATTACGGTTCATAATGAAATGTTTTTGAAATATGAGTATATGTAATTATTTCTGATAATATAACGTGTTTCACTTAAAAGAATACATATTCAAATATCTTAAAAAAAATAACTACATTTTTTTTTTTCTTAAAGAATGATATTAAGTATGAGTTAAATTAGCATTTCATTTCTATAGATTTTTTAAGCCCTACTCGTAGTTCAGTGGTAACGTGAGCCGATGGTGAACATCAGGGTTGATGTTCAATCTGATGGCGGCTTTGTTGAAGACACTATTTCAAAAATAAGGAGACTCGATGGTCTTTTTGATGTTCAGCGTTTTGCCTCGTTAGTCGGACTATTTCGTGGGAGTTTTTCGTGTTTTTCGCTCATACGATATACAAATGCGGTATAATTAAGCCCTAAAAAATCCTCCCGGAAGGCACTCTCCTCCTTTTTCAGATTTTTACTTATGGGTGCTTCATTACACCAGAAACTGTCCCCCATTCCCTTCTTTCCATGACAACACTTCGTATGGACTTTGTATGGACTTGGTCTAGATGTTGTTGTCGATCAAGTGGTGTAAGAAACAATATATCTATTGATAAACTTGCTTTACATTAAATAAACGTTGTTTTAAAGTAGTGATTTCGAAACTTATTCGTCCTACAGTCTAATTTTCAGGAAAAAAATATTAAAAAGCGTCCTTCCAGTTCCTGGAAATCTACCTTCTTTAAACGAGAAATAGGAAGATCTGGTAAAACAATTGTGCATCTTGAAGCATGAATTTTTAAAATTTATTAAAATCAAGTATAATATCATTTGTATTGCAAATACAAAATGAAGGTAACGAAGAATAATATGAAAATAAAAGTTAAAAACAATATTAAAAAAGGATCCCCATGGGAGAGACGAGCCTGGTGAGCTACTATCAATGAATTTATCCTTGGCTTTATTTTTGGTCAGCAATATTATTAAATCACCACGATTCGTTAGTTTATTATAGTTTTTTGTTGCTGATTTTATTTCCATCTATTATTTATCAGTAATTTGAGAACTAATTTATGACGGCACTAAAAAGGATGGAGCAAATGAAATTATTATTATCTGCTCTTCCCTCTTTACGCTTTTACCGTTCCGTTATTTTTATTTTATTAACGTCCGGTACATGCGTCCGTCCCCTACTATCACCCCACCCTCCTTCAATGGTTCTACTGCCCCCTAAGAGGGGCGAAATTAAATGAATAAAAGTCAAATCTACAACTGGCTATTACAAAACTGGCTTACATAAAAACAAATATACTGGAATCAGATTGAATGAACAAGGATGATTATGACTTTTTTTATCTTAATGGCTGTTGTGAGTAAGTATATGCTGTTTTTATTGAGTATGAGGAGTATGTGTTATTTTTAATCTCCCTCCTCACTATATGTCATTTTTACTTTAAAAGATCATATGGCATTCATTTTGTTTCAGACCGTCACATTTTTACGAAAGCATTAAAACGCGAAAGATGATCTGGATCTCCAATAATAAAAAGTTTAAGAAAATATTAAAAATAATAGTTATACATTGATTACTAATTTATTGGAAAATAAAACTATTAATAACGCGTTTGTCTATATTCAAGGTTTTTGTATTATTTTTTTCCTACCTATATTAACACAAGAATCTTTAGCTTTTAAAACTTTAGCTATCGCAATTTTTTTTTTTACAGTCGTAATTTTTTTTGAATATATAGATATTGTTTTCGGAAGCAGAGCTATTCCTGCCTTTGACAGCTTTCAATTTTGGACATTTTCACTCAATAATAATTTTATTAGTTTATCTTTACTATTAACAAATTAAAAATAAGAATTTAAATTTAAAAACGAAAATCAAATACTTTATCAAAATTAAATTAAATTTTGATAAAAGATTTGATTTTGATTTTTTGTACATTTGGCCTACTGTCTTTACACTTCTCAGTATCCCTTATATATGCTCTTTTATCTGTCTTTTTATTTATTTGATCTTTTTTAAATAAATATTTTCCCCTAATTTTTTTACCTTTATTCTATTTTTATTTTGCCGCTGCCAAATGTGCAATTACTATAAAATTTTTTTAAACATCTGGGTTTTTAAACATCCAAAAAAGGTTGAATATAATCATTACAAAATTAAATTTTGTATAAAGGCTATATTAAATGCATTATAGAGCAGACTTTAGTGGGAGTTGAAGGTGAACACGAAAAATAGAAATTTTAAAAAAGGAAATTTGTCTGCTTAGATTTCTTTACGTATTCGCATTCATTGCATTAAGTGTGTTGAAATCTTTTTAAATCATGTTATATTTAAATCAAGCCACGTTATTAACTATTGAACTCGGAACTTTTGCTATTGAGATTTGATGCTAATTTATTGTCTAACAGATTTTCTGATGCATTTTTCATGCCAAATCCTGTGCATAATTGTAAAATTTTAAGCTTTACAAATTCGATTATTTACTGTATTTATGAATCATTTAATAAAAATATCCATTTTAGATTACTTTCCTTCTAATTACCATCATCATGGATTCAATAAAATTTGTTTTTTTGGATCATGGTTCATCATGGATTGTTTTATTAAATAAGAGTAGTTTAATAGAAAAAAAAGGATTTATTATAAGTACATTAGAAAATGTTTCCTTTAATGTTGTGGATAAAAACATGTATTAATGCAGAGTCACAATGGAAATCCCACTAGAATTATACGTTACTCAGTGCGACAACTGACATTTTAAACTGAATTATTATTTAAACACATACTATACATGGTTATAGATTTCATCCTTGAAAATAATTTAAATTATTTTGTTTATTTGAAATTTATTTACTTTAAATATGATTAAACCAGCGTATATTTTACGAGAATTCGTGAATAAAGAATAATTATTCCAAAATTTTTACTTTATGGATATTTCACGAATTTTATAAACAACTTAACGCTTGTTTTATTAGCACATAAAATAGTTCTTATGATGCGAAACAATAAGTATTTAAATTTCTTGAAATTATTTTTTATTAAAATTTTATATAAATTTATGAAATAATAATTTTATGTTTTTTTTTAATAAATTTAAGATTCGTGGATAAATGTTGTTTTAAGTAAATATTGTTTAGAAATTATAAAGTAAAAATATAAATTCATATGTTTTAAAGACAATGAAAAATTAAATCAGAAATTAATTCTAAATTTGTGAAAAACTGAAGATTTCATGTAAAGAAATTGTATTTTTAAGTTATAACTGCACAGAAGTTGAGAATTTTCTTCTATGTACATATTTTTTTAAAAATTCCAAAGGGAACAGTTAGCTTCGTATCTTTAAACAAACATTTTATGGGAAATAAAGAATGAATAATTTGATTTTTTTAAGCTCAATAAAGTATTTTTACGACAGGAAAATAAATATATACTTAAACTACATTTTATGCATTAAGAAAATTAATTAAGTGTTCATATAGCATTTGCAACATAGAGAATTCAACGTGAAAACCAGCAGTTTTTAAAACCAGTTTAAGGCTTAAAAAAAAAAATTCATTCTCAGAGCCTTCAGGGTCATTTCACAACCAGGAAGCAAATTGATGAACTTAACTCATACGCGTTCGATTTCGTTTACTTTTGCAATGGAATGTTACAGCAGAAAGTATTTCTCAAGTTCTGTTTCAAATTAATACATAAATGTTTAGAGATGAATCCAACCTGGTTACTTTTAGTTGATTAAAATGGCAATTATGGCTAAACTTAAAAAATATTTTTCAGCACTTCCAAGTGGTTAAAAAATGCATACAATGTAAGAAATTGAAGTAAACTAGAGACTTTTTCTGTAATCTAATTTTTTTACATGGAAATAGTTTTTTATTTAAAAATATGTATCTTTATATATTTAAAATAAAACGGATCACAAATATTTTTTTCAAAATTTCGAAACAGACAAATATAATTAAGATGTAATGTTCTGATCTGAGGATAACTTTTATAGATAATTTTTAAAGAGAAAAATTTTTTTTATCGTTTTAAAAAATTTTCTTTTTTTTTAGTAGAAATGTTAGAAAAATAACTATAAGCTTTTAAATCTATACTTATAAACCTTTTTAATAATAATAATAGCTATAAGCGTTTAATAGATATTATAGCTATAAGTTTTAAAAAAGATGAAAGACAAATATATCTCATCTATATTATTGAATTCACATTATTAATATTATTGGACTTGGATTTGATTTCGTCGAATTTATTTCATATAACAATGATTGCATAATTTTTAGATTGAAATCTGAACTTTAAATTCCATGCCTTTTTTATTGCCCATACGTGGCAAACAATAAGAATATATAATTGAAATAATGAAATGTTTAAATCTCAAAACAAGTTCAATAATACAGCTATTTAGACAATAAGCTTTAAAATATTCGCAGATAAACTTTATTCAATTAATTTGTTTTGAAATACGGTGTTTCAAATGCTACGAAACTAGTTCTTTGAAAATATTCTCTCAATTAAATGTACAGAATATTAAAATTTTCAAATTTTGTTATAAATGATGCTAGAAAACGTCAAAACAAAAATTATTTAAATTTCATTAACTAATTTAGAAAAAAATAAATACGCAGGAATAATAAATTCACAACTAGTTCAACTTAGACAATTAGTAAATAATACATGTTGTCGTTAAAGTAGTTTGTGTTCATAATTTACATAAAACATTAAGGGCTTGAGTTCGAAAACTGGCTATCGAAATTTTTGCAAAAAAAATTGTGTCTTCAGTACAATTATTATAAATTGATAAATTATAATTTTTAAACATTTTAATTGTTAAAAATTATAGATTATTATAACAAAATTCATTGAACAAAATTTATAGTTTACATTAAATGAGACATTTAGCATAATAATAACTTTCTGTGCTTGTAATTTTTGTTGATGTGGGGATATATTTGAATTTGAATTATCCATGGAATCTATAAATATCATTAAAATGTTTTTTTATTGTTATTCAATTTTCAAAGATAAATGTAAAATATAGGTATATATTTCTTTTATTATCAGTGTGAATATTGAGTGCCCGACAAAATCTCACGTGGAGGATACGATTGAGGGAGGGAAGGGCACTTGTTTCCTGCAAGATTGGTTTTTTAAATACTCGTTCAAAGGTTGTTCCTTAATATGCATCACTGTCCCGGTATATGGTAAGAGATTTGGGTAAAATTGGGAAACAGTATTTGTTTGACTTCAAAATTTTAAAGAAAGTTCAGTTTGTTAACATTTATTGCGGAGTTGGAATTCAGTAATTCGACGGTTATGGTGATGGTTGATACAAATTGAAGGCAAAATAAAATGGATTGCATCGGAACGATATTAAACTTGTTAAATCTAAAAATTTTGGGATCCAGAATCGAAAAAAGCATTTCATCGAGACTAAAAGCTTCACTTATGACTCCTATTTATTAATCATCATTACATATGTATATGAACAGAAAAAAGAGACAGGAAAATTTATTCATTGCTATTAAAAGTTATACTTTGTTTTCTGATTTAATTATTTTTGCATCCTAACTTATTTTATGTAGTATAAATCAACTTAAGATTAAAAATTAAACTAACATATTTCATATCTCTCAAGCGTTAGAATGTTTGATCCCGAAATTAAACTTTCTTAAGAAAACATAACATCCTTTGTTTAAACTACACACAAAAAAAATGAATTTTTATGAAACTAAGACTTACCAAGCATAAGAAATGGTGCAGCCAAGTTAAGTCCAATGAATTCCAGACCACAGTACACAGTCAGACCAAAAGCAGCTGCTACTGCCACTGCTGATGATAAACATCCGAGAACCCCAAGCCATGGCTTGCTTTAACCCAATCTAACATCATGCAGGTAGATACTGAGAAGGCAAGCATGATGACAACTGTCACGCTAAACAGTGGCAAAACGGATATTGTGTTCTTCTCAAGTTCAGCAGATAGTGTCAGGGAGGTGTAGTAAGCTATGTTGATATGCTCGAATTCGCTCTCTTCCATTAATTGCAAGAAAGCTGCCTCCCAGACGTTGGCTCTTTCCGTTTTCAAAGGACCTGTCTCTAAAAAGTATAATAAATTAACAGCTCTAGCAGACTCAATCATGTTGAACTCATCTGTTTTAACACCACCCAGAAATGCAGCACTGAAGAACACTTTAAACGTCACTTCATTGATCATTAGGGGATAGTCAATGGAATACTTTCCCTTTGCCATGTCGTCCAAGCGATCTGAAAAGTCTAAAATGGTATTTTCGAAACACTTTCTGTTCTTTTTTGCACACATGTTTTTGTACTTCCACAACCGATGCTGGTGCCATATAGTGATGTTAGTCACCATTTTGTCTATCCTCTTCAAGTCTTCAAAAACATCTTTGTCGAAGATGCTCTTACCATGCTTGGCTTCTATCATTATTCTAGCAAAAGGACTGATACGAGTCATTCTTCCCACATCAAAATTTTTGGTAAGATTCATCGGAAAGAGTGTCTCGATGACCCATCTCTCGTGTTTGGCAGGGCCATCAGTAGGGCTGAAGAGGTATTCTGGATCTGCTTCGTACTTCACCCTTTGCATCCCAGTAGCAAGGAGAGCTGAGATGAGAATAGGAACTATGATGAAATAGCCAGGCTTCCTGCCAACCATCCATCCCAAATTTCTGAACATGTACGACACAAGACGGTCCACACAGTCACACTTCATGGTGCTTGTGGGGTTTGTTAGGCTCCGGAGCGTCTGCAAAGAAAAGACAGGACACTGAGTGAAATCTTTTTCTTTCATATTCAAAAGTAAATATTTTACATATTTTCATTCATATTCATAATAGTTTAATTATTATTATAACTCATTTTAGTTACAGACACAAAAGTATAACAAACCATTCTTACACCTCATATTAACACCTCGATGAGAATATCTGGTCACATTTTGGATTTTCTAGTACTGTGTGACAAGTCCGTCTTAGATTTACTAGAGTCATTTTAAGTATGACGAAGGAGAGAAAATACTTCGTCGTTTTTGTTTCATATAATTTCTAGATTCTCATTAGCATTCAGGTAGCACAATCAAGAAGTGCGTGAAAGGAATAGAAATTAGCCTAAGTAACTCGACACAACACGCAAAATGTTTAATCCCTTCAAGCTTTTACTGTTACAAATTTGGCTTGATTGTGGGTGACATTTTAATGCTCTTTCTTCTAAGCGACAGAAACCCGCAAACTTACTTTTAACATTTTCAGGGCTGTGAGGTGTAATATTGAAATAAAATATTGAAGAAATGCATATATATATATATACCATGGCTTATATAATAATTAAATATTTAGACAGTAGTAATTTAGCTATATATCAATCGTGTTAGAGTATTTTTAATTAATTGAATTTAATTCCGATATAATTTAATAATTACATTTAGCTATAATATCGCTTGATACATTTATTTATCTATATTTTCTTAAATATTAACAAGGGAAACATTAATTATAAATTTATTAAATTTATGATTGATTAATTAATTAAATCATATTATTGAATTTTATTAAGTAAATCACATTATCATTACAACAATATCTACTGCTAATCATCTTTTGAAATACTCTATAAAAATTAAAAATTGTATAAATTACAAAAATTAAAGATAATTTATGATGACCAATTATTAATTTTGAAAATTAAAAAAAAAAAAAACACTATATAAAAGAAAAAAATAACCACAGTTTTTACTTGATAATATATGTTTAACTAAACATTTTTAACAAGATATTTCAGAGTTTCAAATATTTCATTGAAAAAACTTAAAAAACAATTAACTACTTGATCTCTGTCATAGCAATGTTTTACTTTTATCCCATTGCAAACAACATTTTGGAATAAAGAAACTTTATGTATCTGACTCATTAGTATTCATGAAGCTTGCCTGAAATGGCTGACAGTGACTATCAACAAGAATAATGTACTTGAAAATAATTGCTGTTTAAACTGTACATATCTTTATTAAAGTCATTAGCAGCAAAAGAATCGCTCATACATACGAGAAAGAAGGTAAGTTTTTCGAATCATTGAATAAAACGACTTTCAAGGGCAAAAACAGCATTTAAAAACAATTAAAGTAAGGAACACATTGCCCATTTTAATTAAAAAAAAAACACATCGCTTCTATCATGAATGTTCTCTTTGTTTACACTTTTAAATGTGTGTTTCTGGGATATGTCATTCCCAACCTTCCTAAGAAGCAAAGGCCATACGTGCAAGTACTGTTAAAACCATTAAGATGTGCATTGACGCCTATCGGTCCATGAATCAAGCTTCCCAAGCTAATCCTCAATTCAAAAAAATTCATGAACATAAATTTATGATACTGTCCAGCATAAATAATGGATGGAAATTTATGTCTTTATAGTAATTCAACAATGCAAAATTATACAATGGATGCAATTATTAATAGAAGTTTTGCACAGCATTGCAGTGTCATTCATACTAAACTGCTCATTTGTTCCGCTATAAAATAATTGTATTTATAATGAGAGGTGAGGCAAGATGTAGCATTGTCCTCTCAGTAACATTTTTTAAAAATTCTCTGCAGTCCTGCCTTTGTTCATAAAATCAATTAGTTTTTTTTATAAGGAATTTATGCAACTCGTGTGCATTTAAGCTTAATTGAACTTATTGTATATTTATTATACATCGCATGAAATTAACCGGTTGTGAATAAGAATTGCTATTTGTTTATATTGAAATATTTTAAAATAAAAAGATAATTATATTTTAAGGTTACTTATCTTGTGAAACTTTTTATGCCTAGCTAATATTTCTAATTTATTTTTCTTAGTGAACATCGATGATCTTTGTGTGCCATTTATGTATACGAATAATAATAACTCATAGACGAAGAATGTGGGGTCTTCCGTAAGGAATTTTAAGGGTAACTGCCACGCATTTGCGTGTCTTATGGGAGGAAAACGAACAAAAATTCCGCTAAACAGCTAGACAATCGTTGTGAGACGTTTTTGCACACTTTGCCACTATTGTCGTCAAGCCCTCATTTCTAAACACAGTGGTTTTTGCCCACATAGCCAGCGTATTTGAACCTTAGCCCCCAGCAAATTGGTTGGGACCTTACCACTGCGCTACAAGTCGTGCTTATAGTGAATTAATATCGAAATTTACATATTTAAATGGTAATCGGGTTATTTATAATTTTTTACAAACCAAAGTATAAAACATTTTTAATTTGGAGAAAATAATAAATTTTATAATTCTATGCCGAAACTTAACATTTGATTCTTGCATCTACTAAAGTAATGAACTTGATTAGATATATGTTTCTTTATCATTAATCCCATCATTGCATTGCAAAAGTAACGTAATGCTGAATTGCAAATGTTGAATGGTTCTCATTATAATTAACTTGCAACCTCACTTTCGTCATAGAAGCTATATTGTGCACCACGCCTTCTTACGTCAGTATTACTAGCGTTAGTAATATGACGTTTCAAGCTGAATTGTATCAAGGGCAACTTGTAGAATTGGAGGATAAAGAGTACTCAATGCTCCGTGATGATTATTATGTAATGCAACTTCACAATAGCTAATTTAACGGTTAAAAGTTAGAGATAAGACAGAAAACTATTTGAGTTTCTCATTAAAATCGAATTTTTAACCAAATGACGTATATTATATTATATGATTTCCATTTTATTTTATTCATAATTTCTTATGAATCATTTTTATTTTTTAATTTATGTTGTACATATACGGTTGATTACTTCAATTAAAATACATTTTTAATTTGTTAATTAATTTGAAAAAAGAAGAATACTTAATTTTATTAATTTTAACACTGTATTTTTGCTAACAGTTAATGCACCTTTTTGATAATAAATTATCGTATCTAAGATATAAAATTCATCTATATGCTCAAGATTCCCTATTATTAAATATTCTTCCCGTTTTATTTTAATCACTGAACCATTTAAATTTTTGAGTAAAGCAAAAATAGGGAAGTCAAAGAAAAATTCATATAAAAGTATCTATGTCAGATCAAATCTTACCTCCTGATCAGAAAAATGAAATAAAAAAAAAAAATATATATTTAAAATAAAATAGATACATAGGACAAAAATACATTTTACAAATAATTGTTAAAATTTTACATATTTTGATATGCATGTTTAAAAATATTTTTTTGGTGTTGTTTTATCAAATAGTAGCACTAAATATTAATCTGATATTTTCCGTTTATTAAAAATTAAATTAAATAAGTTTTCTATTTAAGGAGAAACACGTCAATAATCAAATGAAATTTTATAAGAGATTTTATAAATTAATTACCTGGAGATTTAATTATAGATTTATTTTAATTACGTAAATGTTCAAAACTTGAAGCAGAAATCAAAATAATTATGAAAAGTCGTACATTCAAATCTAGTTATTACATTTTCATGAAAACTCTCAGAAAAGAAATAATCAGTACAATTCGACAACTATAGCAGAAATTTCAAATAAAATCAAGGCCATACTGTGTTTAGTTCAGCGTTCAGAAAGTTTAAAATATAGATATCGCATAGAAGAAATTTGAGTACAATCCCTTTTTTTCTTTTTCACTGATTAACTGGTAGACAAGCATGAAAATTATTTGAAATTTTTCTGTTTGTTTTATAGTTAACTGAGAAAATTATTTTCAAGGTATGTGTACAAAAATGAAACATTATATATATTTTTTCTGAAAAGTGGACTACTCCCAAGGAATGGGGTGGTTAACATTAGAAAACAAAAACATAAGAAAAGTCTGTAAACATGAAATGCTAATTTTTAGTGAAATTAAACATTGCCATTAAAAATAATCGTTGATATAGAAAATTTAATTATTCAATCTTTTACTTAAAGTATTCTGAATAGTCAAATTTGTATGATCTTTTTTGCTTTTATTATTAATTCTTATGACTTCATGTATTAATCTTTCCAATGACTCTGCATCAAATATACTAAATAAATCTATTTAAAGAGACATCCATTCATTATGTACCCCTCACCTCCGACTGCACCTATTTTAAACCGAAGCATTTTCTTAGTAATTAAATTTTTCTCGCACACAAATAACAATATGATTCGCTGAGCAGAATCTGAGACCGAAAAATTGTTTTATGCTGTACTTTCAGAAATAGTTTAAAAATTCCTGACATATTTATCCAAGATCCAGATGAAAAATCTTTAGGAAATACATAATCTTCTTCATTGACACAACACCCCATGGTGGGCCAAGACCATCGGTCTGCTGGCAGAATACGAGTCAGGAAATGTTTTCTTTGTACTGGGTAGAGTTGTCAGCCCTACGCTCTGTAGTCATATTAGACTCGAATCTACGATTTAAAGTGGATTCCGCACCACTACAAACATCCATGTCATCCTGATGTATAAGTTGTTAAATCAGTTCTGAGGCATGGTTCTGAAACTGAATCTTTTCTGAAACACTTGTAAACAAAATAATCAGTGGTACAAACTAGTTATTTAAAAAAAAAAAGTATTCTTCTTCTTCAATGGCGCAACAGCCCATGGTCGATCAAGACCGTCTGCCGATTGGCAGATTTCGAGACAGGATATGTTTACTTTATATAGAGTAGGGCTGTCAACCACACGTTCAACGCTCTATAGTCATATTAGACTGGGACCTAGGATTTAAAGTGGATTCGAACCACTATAAACATCCATGGCACCGTCGGGACTCTAGTCCGAAACCTGTGGCACCGAGCACCAGACAATCGGCTATTTGGCCTCAACTACATAATCTACACATAAAGTATGAACAAAATCGTCTACTCTATCATTAATCTCTCAATTTTCTTTAATTGAATATAATTACTTTAAACAAAAACAATACTAGTTGTATAAGACTTTTATTACGTCGTTTTTTTTTTTATTTTCTCACCCTGTTGAGTTAAGCATTGTTCCATACCGTAAGATCTGCTTCACTGAAGACTTGCTCTCCCGCCACGCTTCAAAATTCGGTTATTAACTCGCGAACGCTGCCATTGAAAGACATTTTATGATTCATTGGTTATGTCATCATTGTCCGACTGTTCTATTTCCCAACCTTGGGGGAGGGAGGCAAAGTCACTTTCACTTTTACTTGTGGATGGAATTGACAAGAGAGCATGTGAGGGGCGGAGCCTTGGTACGCTTCAGGGATTTCAGACACGAAACTCGCGTTTGACACCGTTTGAAAACAGGGCGCACGTTTGCAAGCGACGGAAGGTTTCCTTCGACCATTTATTTAACTTTGTTTGAAGAAATTGTTTGAGAACTGAAGCGATTATTGGGTTTCTTATTTGAGATCAAATATTAA
The DNA here is from genome assembly GCA_021605095.1 of Caerostris extrusa. Lineage (NCBI taxonomy): Eukaryota > Metazoa > Arthropoda > Arachnida > Araneae > Araneidae > Caerostris > Caerostris extrusa. Next base: position 178,357 of record BPLR01000748.1, read on the forward strand.
TTTTAGTAATAGGTTATTTCGAGATGATAAGGTATTATTTTCTGTCAGGCAAAATGTTGGGTCACTGATCTTTTTCTTTAATGGGAATTCGTTCTTTGCTAGATAATAAATAAAGATCTAGCTTAAATTATTGTATTTAATTTATGAAAGATTAATAGCAAATTTTTAAAATAAAAAATAGTGTAAAAATAATAAATTTTTTGTTAATATAATTTTTAACATTTTATCAGAAAATTAAATTTATTGAAAATTTTTTCACGTGGTCTACTTTTTTTTGTTAAATGTAATGTTTGTGAAAATAAAAAGAACAAAGTTTTAGAAAAAGTCTGAAATCATACAACAAGAAGGGGACATAAGCGTTTATGCTCAACAGATGCCATTTTTGGAAGTGTTTGTTCCAAGCTGAGAGAGTAAAATCTGTGTACATTGTGTAAATATCCTATTAATAAAACCAGGGAATACTGAATCTGTTACATATTGCATATGAAAAACATACATTGCATAAAATATATTTTTATGAATACACAATATATATCGTGACTAAACTTTTAAATTTTATTTATTTATTAGTGGTAAAATTAATATTTTCTCCTTCATTGGCGCAACAGCCCCATGGTAAGCCAAGCCCGTCTGCTTACTGGCAGATTTCGAGACAAACTTGGTTTGGACTGTCTCTCTACGGTCATCTTGTGCATACTTTAGGCTAAATAGACCGGACGCACAGTTTAACGTGGATTCCGAACCACTAACAAACATCCATGTCACTGCCAGGATTTGTACCTGAAACTTGTTCTACCAAAGACCAGAGCGCTAGCCAATTGGCCATCAGGCAGCTTTTGAGACAGGAGATGTTTTCTGTTTAATAGAGTGGGGTCGTCAGCCATACGCTCAACACTGTACAGTCATATGAGACAGGGACCTTCAGTTTAAGGTGGATTCCGAACCACTACAAACATCAAAGGCACCGACGGGACTCGAATTCGAAACCTATGGTACCGAGCGTCAGAGTGCCGCTAGTCATTCGGTTATCAGACCCCAAAATTAATATTAGTTTTACAAAATTAATATCTTTATTATAAGTATCAAAAATTCAGAATAAAAATTACAGCAAAATTTTATATTGTTATATCAAATTCACCTTTAATCTGCAGAAATTACCATAAAAACAATGTAGGATAGAATGATTTTGAGAAAATGCTTTAAAAATGGATAAATGGATAATTTAATTGACCAGCCATATCATGTACGTATTTCCATAATAAGAAATTGAGGGTTTTTTTTTTTTTTATGAGTGAAATAATTTTTTATACATTTCATTTCTGCCACTGAATATACAAAAACAAATATTTATATAAATAATCAAACTAAAATAAAAATATTTATTAAATAGTGCATACCATATAATTATTTCCGACACGTAAACAAGAATGCCATCGAACTTTTTTTTACGATTATCATTTCGAAAACAAATTCATAATTACAGCAATTACTTTTATGATAGTGTTTTCGCTATAAAAAGTGTTACATTGATCATAATAAATGCATTGACCGTAACCAAGATTGTTTCGATTTGTTTTTTAATACATTTAATACCGAAAAAAGTATTAGTAAATAGTATAAAGAAAGGAATAAGCAATAGAAAGGTTAAAAAGGCCAAAGCATTTACATTTTTCTTTAAAGAAACATATCTTTTTCCGATAAAATTCTGATTTTCAAAAGGTGGCCAAGAATCTAAGACATATCTTAAATAATGGTTGAATAAAAATATATTAAATGGTTGAATAAAACTATACCTAAATTAAAAAAAAACGTACTATTACAGTGTATTTAGAAAGTCTATAAATATTCTTAGTAATCAAAGGAAAGTCATTATGTCAAAGTTTAGACTGTTGACAAGTTAATGACTTTAATATAGTTAATATAGTTTTTTAACATAGTTTTCAATCATAAAAATAATGATAAATTTTAAAGTAAACATAACTGTAAACAAACTTTATATTTTTCTATGCTATTTAAAAATATAAATTTCTTAATAAACGATTAAAAGCTAAATTTGAAAGTTATTTGTATCTTTATTTAATATATAATAATTTAATATAGTTTTATGTATATTATATTTGTATATTATGTATATTATATATACTTAAAAAGTTTATATATGTGTGCATCGTTATTTCTATATTTAATATTTTTTTAAATTAAGGATAGCAAGAAGGTACAGAGATTATGCTTATTTTCTAAATATTTATTTAGCATAATAATGTAAAAAATAATAAATATTATTATTTTTTAATAAATTTATTATTATAAACTAAATATATAATATTATATAAAAATAATAAGTATTATTATATTTTAATCAGTTTATTTAATTATATTTTATCAAATTAACTATATAACGCACATTATATTATTCCATATAAATTTAGTAAATAACAGGTATGTACAAAAGTATATTAATAAGAGAAAGATAGGTATATAAAGATATTGATTTTATATTCTTTGTATTTATATGATTTAAAAATTATAATAAGAAATATTTTTATTTATGTTAGTTTATATTTATTCTAAAACACACACACAAAACTTTTTTCTTAAATTCTAAGCTGACATGAATTGTTTTTAATCTTTTTCAGAAGTACAATGACTGCAGACATTAAATATTTCATGATACAATTTTCGTGCTCGTAATCAATACAACTTAATGGGTTGAATAAACAGTCTTTACTTTGTAAAATAATCCAAAGGTCAGTGTTCACTTGTTACTATAACAACGAATCAAAAGTAAGCGATAACATGAAAAAGAAAAACATTTTGATTGACACAGTTAATTAATTATTTTTACATTGTGTTAGAGTTTTTTTTACACATTATATACTTTATTTTCTAAATAGTTAAAGCTATAACTTTAAAATGTTTATAATGCATATTTAAATGTTAAAAAATATAGTACTAAAATTTGATTTTCGAATAATTTTTAAAATATTGAGTGAAAAATATTTTAAACTTAAACAATTATTTGATTGGGACCTGATGGCCGAATGGCTAGCGCTCTGGCGTTCGGTACCACAGGTATCGGGTTCAAATCCCGGCTTTTGCCCCATGGGTGTTGTAGTGGTTCGAATCCACTTTAAGCCGTAGGTCCTCGGTCCTAATAGGATCCTAGAGCGCTGCGGGGGCATTGTTACTCCGCGTCCGTGGCTTACCATCAAGTTACACGCGCCCCCTGGGTAATGCAAAGTGAGTAACATCGGCGCAGCCCTTATGGCGAAAAGATCACGGTCTATTTGCCAGCTGCATTAGAAGAAAAAATTATTTGATTAAAAAAAGGTTTATATGTACATGTATTATTTAAATTAAATGTTGTTTAGGAAAATTAACAGGAAGGTGGTGAAAAATAAATATTTTGGATTTTTTTTTAAAACTACACAATAAACTCAAATTAAATCTGACCATTGTCGAACTATAATTTTTTCTATCTTTAAAATTTAAATTCTTAAATTATTTTTACTGAGATTTCGTATCTGTGTCAAAGATTCAAGATGATATATTATTTTTAATTCGATGTATTAATGTTCCTTTAATTGAATGTGCATTGCGTAAAATTGAAAATTGAATTATTATGCATTAAAAACTAGAATTAATCAATCAATAATTTACTTTTAGCCATCTCTTAGTCATGTTTTCAGTATACAATGAGAAACGTTTCTCCTATGCAGATAGTGTAGGTGTTTATCTTAATCAGTAAATGAAATTTATGTTTAATAAAAAAGCATAATATTTATAATCAGTTGTCTTTGAACTAAATGAAAATGCAATGATTAAAGTATCTTAGAGCAGAGATACTGGATAGGCTATTCTTGCAGGCCTATTTATTATATGCACATTTCATTTAAAAATATAACTGATAAATGTTTTTGAAAGATTTTCAGATTTTGATAAAGGATGAAAATCGAGAACATGACTAGTTCTAGTTTACTAATAAATATTTTGTTCAAAGTGTTCTATTATACTGTAGAAAATCAAATTAGCTTTCATTAAAGAGCTAGACTGGCTGCGGTAACCATATGCATGTAATTTTTTTTTATTTGTATAATATTTATAACTAAAAATATTAATTAAAAAATAGATGTAAAGTACATTAAAAATTAATGAATGTTTCCATCAACAAATCTCTGAGAACAAATCAATTTTAGGCTTGATATCACAAAGAATTTAAAAATAAAAACCATTTGATTAGTTTGGGTTGACAAATCATAAATTTATGAATGAAAAATCGAAATTTGTCAGAAATTAGTTGTCAGATTATATTTTTCAGTAAATATATATATATATATATAACGGAGAAATAAACTACGGGAAAAGTAAAGGCGCAAAAAAATCAAACAAAATATCAAAGAAATATAATCTTCTAATACAAAGTCATAATAGTATTGTGACCTTAATACTATTATGTGCTTTATAGTTTGTCCCGTAAACAAAAAAAAAAGAAGAAAATTGAAATGAACCAATTTAAGATCCGAAAATCAAAATGTAGTGCTAGCGATATAATGTAGAGCACAATTTTGGTAAGTTATGCAATTCTTTGAAATCATCACAGTGTATTTATAAGAAGCAGGATGCTAATAGATTCATGGTAATTTAAAAAAAAATACTAATAAATAAATAAACGGTTTTCTTTGCATAAGAGATATTTGAATTTTCAAAATAATGCGAAAAGCATAACCAAACTTGCGACTATTTTATATGTCTAAGCCAAATTATTTCTTTATGTTTAAATAGTTCAAACATATTATGTACATCCCTTTAATATTTTGCAGTTAAACAGTAGAAAAAATTATAATAATAATTCTTAAGAATATTTTGTGATATTTTATTATGGTAAAATATAGTAAGACTAAGTTCTTTAAAAATTTAAATTTTAATGATGATGATCTCGCACATTTGAAAGAACGAAAATAGTTAAGAAATTTGAGGCATTATTTGAACATTTTGCCATTTAGACAGTTCGAACGTATTAATAATTTGTATAAGTTTTAAAATGAATCATTAATCATCGAACAATTTAAAAGATAATCGAAAATAAAAATCAAATTACATATTATTCTGAAAAAGATCCCCTTATGAGAAAAAAAGCAAAAATTATTGATAATTGTGGACGATGGTGAATATAATTTTTTTGTAAAATCATTATTATTTTTTAAATTATTGCAACCTTTATGTGAAAAACCGACGATTTTCCTATTTAAAAGTAACTATTAATAATTAAATTACTCTGATAAAAAGTATACACCATAATAAAAAAATATTAAAATACGATTTATCAATGTAATAAAACGCATAAATTTTATTTAATACGTATTTTTCTTACAAAAAGGTGCATATCAAAAATGTTTTTGAAAGAGGTCAAAAAATAAATTTCTAACGCAGAATCAACTTGCAATGTTGAGTTGTAACAAGTCAAGGTCGTTGGCAAATATTCAATTTTGGTATCAACGGCAGTTAGTCATGAAAGTACTTAATCTTCAAAAAAAAAAAGTCTCCAATATGAAAATGAATCAATATTTCAATGAACTTTTCATTATAAGTTCTAGAGTTAACGTCCTGAGAATTCTTTTCTTTTGTCTCATCTAATGAATATTGATTTTTCAATCACCTTTTCAATGTTGATTTAAGTAATCATTAAAGAACTAATTACTAAGAAAAAAATAAAATAACAATTTAACTTTTTTTTTGTCCATGACTTGTAATCAGTAGCATTTCTGAGTACAGACCAAAAGACCTTGTTACAATTCATGGCTGATCTTTGCAATTAGCTGTATATTGAACTGTTCAAAGCATTGACGAGTTCACCAACATTTTATTTGTAGAATGAATTTATTCAGGCAAATATTTAGTGTCATTTTTTATGTCAGATCTTTTCATAAACAAGGTTGACAGATTCGGACTACGAAAACAACTTGTTGTGTATGGACACGCGAGGACATTTTAGAAAATCTAGAAATCTGAAAACTATGTACGAAAAATATCTAACGCAATCACATAGAGTAAATTTATAGAAAATGTCATTGTAATAAAGATTTATATAAGTAATTAAACCTAATTAAAAAAAATAGTTTTTAATTCCGATAAATATTGTGGTATCTCTTACTCGAGTTTTACAACAAATATATTACCCGATTTGTGTGTGTTCCCACGCGCATGCGCAGGGAAAAACATGCACTTTTGTATAGATGAATTAAATAAGTGACTATTAATTCTGTTTACATAAATATTTGAATTTACGTGTACATGCATATTTTCGAGATTAACATCATATATTTAAAGAAATTTAAAAAATTGCTGATCAATCTATAAAACAGGGGCCTGAATGGCAGAGCGGCTATCACTCTGGCGCTCGGTACCACAGGTTTCGGCTTCCCGGCGGTGCCATGGCCGTTTGTAGAGGTTCGAATCCAAATTAAACAGTACATTGCGGAGGTATTGTTACTCCGCGTTATCTAGCTTATATTCAAGCTACACGCACATCCTTGGTAGTGCTAAGGGAGTAACGTCGGTGCAGCGCTTGCCTTAAGGCATCAAAGACAATTGTCTAAGTGTTTGCCAGCAGCAACAGAACAAAAAAAAAATCTATAAAAACAGCCTATTAATAAAGATCAAATGATATCGTAGTAGAGGAAAATTTTGAGAAAAAGTTTTGGACAAAGAGTTGACAATAATGTATGGATTAGAAGACCAAACAAAGAAATTGATCACCTAATTAAATATAGAGACATTGTGAGATGCATCAAATCACAAAGAACTGTTGGCTCGGACATGATCATCCCAGAGATGAGGGAAAAACATCATTAAGAGGATTTGTTATATAAATTTCACAACAATAGGAAGAGAGGAAGATCAAGGGAAAGGTGCATTGATAGTGTCGAAGAGAGAACTGAAATTTATTGAGTGGAAGATATTGACATTGGAGCGAGACAGATGGATAGCTGTTGAGTTGGAGACTTAAACCTGCACAAGGCTGTAATGCCAGCAAAGAAAAAAAAAAAGAAAATAACATAGTAACATTGACAATGAAATCCCCACAACAAATGACAATATTGTGATATTTAGCAGATATCTGTTAATATTAGTTTATAAATCGGATTATAGTAAATAAAACCAAGGCTGTATTTGTATGAGACAATTTGGCGCGTAATCATTTTATTTTTTAGTAATAGTTTTAGATTTATTTTTAAATAAAATATTTACTTTTTAATAAATGATACTTATAAAGATGGATAGTGATTTAAGGAGCATTTTAATAGGCCTATTGCCACTTTTCTAATAAATTTATAGAAGAAAGAGATAATACATTTTTACTTTAATTAAAGTGCGTGAATCTCAGGATAAAATATATAAGCTACAGAATACTTTTATACAATATAATCAATTCATTATCGAGTTAAAGTAAATTAGTAGTGAAAATATTTTGACATTTATAGAAAATTTGAATCCCAGAGCTGCATTTATAAAAACATTTTTTATAAACCTGAAATCAATATATATTTATAAAGTTTTAGAGTAACTTGATTATATTATAAATAATTTATTGTTATGTATTATATTTAAATAACATGCAATGCGTATTGATTTATTAACAGTACTTTTAGAAAATATTTATTAATAGTATTCCTTAATATTGAAGCATATTATTTATTTTTTCATCATAATATTGGAAAAAATATTATTTATTAATTATTCAATATTATTAAATATTATTGAATATCAATTCAGTATTAATTATTACTTAATATTAAATTATTAAAAATTGAGTTAATATTTATTTATTTAAAATTCATTATTAAAACATTCAATAACTAAATTCAATATTTTCTTGAAAAGACATAAGAACACAAAATTTACTGTTAATGAAAAAAGAGATAAATTTTTACTATAAATTTAAATTTTTTTAATGGATAAAATTATTTTTTGTGAAAGCTTAAATAATTCTAGCAAGATGGAATATTTTATTAATGGCTCATTTTTTTGTAGTATCATAAGATGCGGAAAACATACTCAAAAATAATTTCAATTTTAAATGCATTAATCATATCTTACTCGATTTTAACATAAAAAAGGAAATAATAAGAGAAGTAAGTGGAAAATATTTACTTTCCAGGAAATTTTTACCTCAAAAAAATCTAGAACTTTTCTAAATTCCATAATTTCCTAAACTTTAGTACACCAAAATGAAGGTTAGAGATATTATGATAAATTACACAAAATTTTTAAACCATTTAACATCAGGATAATCAAGCAGAAGCCGATATTCTTTTGTTCTTCTATTCCATTAAATGTAATCAATATTTTTGACGTCAATTTATCCGGGAAATGTATACATACATTTAATGGATTTGAAATTACTTATTGTATTGAAATAAAGGATATAGAAAGAAAAAAAATAATAATAAAAAATAAAATCTAATCAATAAGATATTAAAATTAGCTTAAAAAGAAAAGAAAATCGTCGCGAAAAAAGGTAAATCGGCTTTTAAAATTTTTTATTTGAATAATTATCCCGGAACACAATTTCAACATTTTTTAAATTTAAAATGCCTGCTAATACATTGTTTCATACACTTCTAATAGAAAAGAAATAATAATAATAATAATAATAATAATAATAATAATAATAATAATAATAATAATAATAATAATAATAATAATAATAATAATAACAATAATAATAATAATAATAATAACAACAACAACAACAACAACAAAGGGCTTGATGGCCGAGTGGCTAGTGCTCTGGCGCTCGATATCAATGATTTCGAGTGGGTTCGAATCCCGGTGCTTGTAGTGGTTCTGAATTCACTTTTTAAACCATAGGTCCCTGTCTTAACATAATCATAGAACGTTGTGGAGGTAATGTTACTCGTATCTGTCGCATATCTTCAAGCTATCCGTGACTCCTGGGTAGTGCCAAAAGAGTGACAGTGGTGCAGCCTTTGATTATGGCATAAAGATTAACTGTCTCGGTCTCAATAATAATATATGTAAGCAAAATTGATAAATTAACTTCTTATACTTATATATATAATTTACGTATAACATATTATTTTTCTATGGTTTTATTATTATTATTTTTTTTTTTTTGTATTTATTGTAATAAATTATAAAATCTTTATTATTCAAATATAGTATTATTTACAAAATTACGAGAGGAAATCATAAATCAGAGGAAAATTATGTAGGAAATATGTACATACATATAATGTATTAAAAAAATTGAAATTGAAATTACTTATCATATTGGAATAAAGGATATAAAAAGAAAAAAATTAATAAAAACAAAATATGAATAAGATATTAAAATTAGCTTAAAAGAAAAGAAAAGAATAGAAAAGGTAAATCGGCTTTTAAAATTTTTTTATTCAAATTACTATACCGGAACACATTTACAATATTTTTTATAAATTTAAAATGCCTTCAAATGCATTGTTTCGTATATAGATAATAGGAAAAAATAATGTATATAAAGAAGTTTATTTATCAATTTTACGTTTAGCATATTATTTTTTAGGCTTTTATTTAAAAAATTATAAAATCTTATATTAGTTTACAAAATTATGAGAGATTTATTTATACGAAGATGATGGATTTAAACATATTTTATCTTTTAAAAATGTTATTGTTATTAGAAGTCAATTTTAAATAATAAATTGTTTATATATAACAAATGCTTTACATCGGATAATACGTGGTGAAATAAATAATTTATAATTTTTATACAGGCTATAAAACAAAGGCAATCTAAAAAAGTACAAGATAAAAAAAATTAATCCTCTTATAAACAATTTGTAGTCATTAAAAAAGGCTTTTGCTCCAATACCTAATTAACTTTAAACTTTAGTTAACAGTAAAGAAATAAAAGAAACATATAATGTTTTGCAAGATAACACTGTCATGTCAATGATTAAAAAGTTATCTTATTTTGTTTCTAAAAAAGTGTTTTAAAAAATCTTTTGAGTGATAATGTGAATAAAAATTACTCGTAGAAGATTTATTTCAGTTTTTTTTAAGCAAATCTGTAAATTTTAATTGTTTACAATCGTATAGAAATCTATGACGAGTTATTTAATATAGAAAAATTTGTTCATAAAAAAATATTTTTTCCAGATTTTTCTCTAATTACACCACTTTTACCATTACACGAATCTGACAAAAAAAGGAAATAAATTTTTAAAAAGTCCGAAAGTTAATTCTATGAAATTTAACTTACTATAACTTACTATTATTTTTAGTTATAGCTCTTAATTTTTGTACCTCATAAGCCCAAACATATCAGTTTACTAAGATATAGAATTTTTGCACATTAACGTAAAATTTTAAGTGTGTTTATGCTTCAAAATTAATTAATTTGTCAAAGAAAAAAACAAACGCACGTGGCAGCAATTTTAAGAAGAGGAAAGAGTAGAATGGTCAGAATGCATCGCCATTTTTTAAGTTACATATAATAAAAAAGTATACATAAGGCATTGTTTAATATTACTTACAAATTTTAGTTTAAATTTATATATGACCTTAAATTTTTCATAAATTTACTTAAAAAAAATTAATAACTTTTAATTTGTTTTATCAATTAATAACTAACAATGAACTTATTTTGGAAATCAAGCATAATCAATAAAAAATATCAAATAGATTTTTGTCTACTTTGTTTTTGGGACCATTATCTATACATATTTTTTCATTGAATATCTTGATCAGTTATTTCAAGAAGGAACTTCAAATTAAGGCATCATATTTTTAAAGTGGTTATAATATTTTAGAGGCAAATTGTGGTTATTTCCTTTAAACGATGTTAATAGTTATACTAATTAAATAATTTGGCTTTCGTTATGATAAAATTTTCTTTCACTGTTCAAGCAATGAAAAGCCTTTAATTTAAATCTTTAATTATTTCAAATTTACTTAATTATTTTAATAAGTAATATAAAAAACTTTTCATACTTGGAAATGTTTTTATTTTCAAATTTGGTTCAATTAATTTCTTATACGATTTCTTACATAAATGTTAAGGCTCACTAAATACTTAAAATTATTCAGGTAAAAACATAAGAATTAAGCAAAATAAAAGATAGTGAAAATGGAATACCAAACCACAGTAAAAGGAATTATTTAAGTTTGAAAGTGTTTTTAAAAATATAATTGTTATTTAAAATAATCATAAACAATATTTAGTTTAAATAGGATATTTATATTTAATTTTTTTGATATTTAAAACCGTTATAAGTTTTAATATGAGCGCATTTATTAATTTTTGTATTCTAGCGTACATAATACTGTCGGGAAATCCGTAAAAAATTTGAAATGATGAAACTTTTGGTCACTAGAATATCTGTTGTTAAAGTTAATATATTATACTAGTATGATGGATATATTTTGATTACTGACTGCATTTTCATATTTTCATGGCTGAATCGTGAATTATAAAGTAATAAATAAACCTGGCCTTAAAGGTAGAATTTATTAAAAGCAGTTATAGTACACACACGCACGCATATTAAGATTAAGTGTACATTTGATTAAGTATAAGTAAGTATTCACATATATTTTTATACTCATTCTACTGTTCCCAAAAATACTTTTATTGTAAACTAATCGTAAAATTATGTAAATTACCAAATTTTGCTGTATTTATTTGTAAAAATTAAACCCAGATTACATGTTTTTTTTAATATGATAAACTTTACTATTTTAAATTTAATTAATGTATATATAGAATAAAAACAATAAGCTGCATACTACATAATTAGTTAGATACGCTAATTAGTTAACTTACTAATACGTAAAGTTAAGACATTAATTAAGATACATTAAACAATAGTTCAAAATTAATCACCAAATCAACTAAACAAGAATAGAAAAAGGGCATACTTGAAAAATATAAACACCAAATTTTTAATTATCATGTTTTTAAAAGAAATTTTTTCTTTATTCATTACAGAAACAAAATTTATTAATCTTGTTAAACACATTACACATTGTTTTTTTCAGAATTGTAAACTAAAATGCGAAATTTGAAAATTATAAAAATTTAAAATTCCACAGAATTATGACAACGAATTTTGTATAAATATGATTAAACATAAATCATAAATTGTACCATGACCATGAAAAATAAATAGAAACAGGAAAAAGTTTTCAAATTAAAAATATTTTTTATTACAGAAATTAAAGGAATTTCGTTAAATGGAATAAAAAATTATAGCATTGTAAATTATGCTTAAATTTTAACTTCTATTTAATTTAATGTTTATCACAAAGTAATAAAGTTTCCCCATTTTTCTATTTCTATAATATAATCTTGAATAGTGTTATCTCAAACTGAAATTATTTATAAGAAATTGAACTTGATCAGCTATGTAATTTTTACTAGATTTGAAAAAGATCATATAGATTCAATGGATATTTTTTATGTAGCATTGAAAATATAATTAAAACTAAATATGTACTTTATATTCGTTATTTAAAAAATTTATTTCATTTAGATAAATATGTTACATTAAATTTTAACTTAACAACAAGTTGACACTGGCGTTTGTTTTATCTATGCGTCCAATCTTGTATTTGAAATTGTTTTTTAATTGAAAACAATTGAATTTTGAATTGTTTTTAGTTTGTTAAACTTTAAAATGCTTTAAAAACTTCAATTCAGACATTTTTATAAGCATACTTGTCTATATTTTTCAACTGTGCTAGAAAAGAACAAAACTGAAAAGTTTTGAAAAAGCATTTATCTAACCTTCGCCTAAAGAGCGTGTAAGACACGCGTTTGTAGAATCATAAGCATAACACGCATGCATCTTCAGATTACAACATTCTGCATCCCTGTTCGTATTGTGTTTCAAATAACAGGCTGGGTAATCGTTCCACAATCTTCGTTTATCGGGGATTATCAGAGGCTCAAATAGTCACAAAACTTAACTACCCGGAAGAAAAAGAATTGAGATGACACGAATTTGAAACAGTATTGTTGTTAGGGCAACAAATTGGGTTTCAATTTTATTTCTTATTACGCATGCATGCTTTGAATTTTTTTCAAAGATTTATTAAAATGGTTTACTTAATTTGCCTTTTATTTGTTTCTTTGACCAATTACTGAGGATTTTTTGAAAAATTACCCGTTTTATTGTAAGAATTCTTTATCTTTCAATTTCCGATAGAAATTGGGAGTAATAAGGAAATGGAGCATAATCATGTACAAGAGTGATAGCTGTAATGATAATGATATTATCCAGTAAATTGAAATTTTTATTATGTATTGATATATGCTGATAGTTATATCTTGAGTAAGATGATTAACATTTTGAATATAAAAATAAGTATTTTAATGCAATAAGGGAATAACATCATCAGAAGAAAAATCAGTGTAAATATAATGTATAGTATAATGTATTAGTATAGCACATACGGTAAATAAAAAGTGAAAAATGTGTCCATATTAAGGAATATGCATATATTATAATTATATTAAATTAATATTAAAACCAAACATATGTTAGTATCGATTGACATATCACAAAATGTGTTGCGATCGATTAATACATTTTTTAATATCTACTTCGATAAAATATTTATAAAATATTTTTAAATATATATTTAAAATATTTATAAAATTTTATTCGGAATTGTCATATTTTTACATATCGGGCTCTTAAAGCCAATTATTATGATATCAACAAGTCTTTAATGAGCAGGGAAAGCATGAAGTCGAACACAATATTTAGTCTTAGTTAATTTTAAATTAATATTAATGCTTATAATTTCCCACTAATTAATAATTGAAATGCAACGAAGTTTGTCATGTAATGCACTTCTACCCAAATATTGTAAAAAAAAAAAAAAAAGGAAACACTTCGAATTTAGTTTACAGAAAATAGAAAAAAAGAAAATTTATTATTAGTTTTAAAATTTTTTATTTTTCGAAAAAAATGCATTCTCAATTTGATTACATTAAAAAAAAATTTAGAATTTAAGAACATAAAATATCATTTAAATATTCGTTTTAACTAAAATTGTTAAATGAAATTTTTAAATGCTTTTATTATTAAAATTTGTATGATACTTATAGATATAATTTAATTTATATTATAATTATAGTAAGCATATAATTATTTTGTATAATTATTTTTAATTATGCAGGTATTAATATATGAACTATTTAAATACTAACATAATTCTAATATATGAAAATGAAAAGATATTTTTCAAAATAAAGCTGCGTTAGAGGAAAAATGTTTTGTTGAAAATTTGTAACATTACAAGAAAAATAATCGTAACAATGGTTAAATAAAACGAAAGAAAACGAAGAAAATTATTTTAAACGTCTTTTATAAATACTTGAAACTTTATGAGAAAAATTCTGTTTTGGTATTTTTAACAATCCAGTGCAAAATTTTATTTTTTTTACTTATACAAATCAGGCATCTAATTTTTACATTTTTAATATATTCTATCTTATGCTCTTAGTAAAATGAAAAAATTATTATCTTACTGGAAAAAATAAATAACAACAAAATTTTTTTTTTTGTAAAACAAAGCTGGCGATTTCGCGTTTTTCTGCTTGTGATAACGTTTTATGTCATTATAGAAAATAATATACAATTAATTTTATTAAAAATCTATTGCGATAAAGTTCTTAGCAATGTTATTAAATTGGAATTTTTAAATTCAGTTCAAGACATTGTAAAAATAAAGTAAAGTAGGCTAATTAAAATTCTGTTTATAATACCAGAAAGTTTTAATCAACAATTCAAAATATTTTCAGCAAGGATTAAAAAAAAAACATCAATTATGTTCCCAATGAACTCGGTCGCAATTTAATCATGCACAAAAATTATTTTTTAATAAAAGAATCTTCTGATTTAAAAAGGAACTAACATGTATGTAATGCTTACCTAGTGCTATCTTTTGATAAGACCACATTGTAAGTGTTTAAATTGATTTTCAATCGAAATGTAAAAAAAGTACATAATCCATAATGATATTTTTTACACATGCTATGATTTTAATTTTTACTCCAAAATTATATTCATCATTATCAGAAAATATGACAACGACGAACTCGTGTCTGACTTGTGGTGTTTCTGAACAGTTACAAAATACCAAAAGGTTTTAATCAACAATTCAAAACTGTTTCGACAAGTATTAAAAAAAACATCTATTATATTCCCAATGAGCTCTGTCACAATTTAATCACGCACAAAAATTGTTTTTTTATAAAATAATCTTCTGATTTATAAAGGAACTAACAAGAATATAATGTTTGCCTTGTGCTATTTTTTGATGAGACCACATTGTAACTGTTCAAATCGATTTTCAATCAAAATGTAAAAAAGTGCTTAATCCATTATGGCATTTTTTACACAAGCTATGATTTTATTTTGTTCCCATATTAAATTTATCATTATCAGAAAATATGACAACGACGACTAGTATATGACTTGTGGTGTCTCTGAACAGAGTTACAAAATATCAAAAAGTTTTAATCAACAATTCAGAATTGTTTCGGCAAGAATTAAAAAAAAAAAAAAAACATCAATTATGTTCCCAATGAGCTCGGTCGCAATTTAATCTTGCACAAAATTTTTTTAATAAAATAATTTTCTCTCTTATAAAGGAACTAATAAGAATGTAATTCTTACCTTGTGCTATCTTTTGATGAGACCACATTTTAAATGGCGTTCAAATCGATTTACAATCAAAACGGCTAAAGTATGTAATCCATAATGGTATTTTTTACACAAGTTATGATTTTCATTTTGCTTCGAAATTATCATTATCAGCAAATATGACAACGACGATTCGTGTCTGACTTGTGGTGTCTCTGAACAGAGTTACTACAACGCACTACTTGTGGGCAACCCAAAAAACCGTTCGTAATCAACAGCAACCTGACGTCACCCATGAAAAGAAGCACAACAAACACAACGTACCGAGAATTTTTCAAAGAGAATCACGCGAAATTATTGAATTGTTAGAAAAGCATCGGGCGACCGAGAGCGTAAACAGAAACAAAATTTGCACGCCATGATCAATAGTTTCGTTCGCTCTGTTTGCCCACAGAACATGAAGTGGGAAAAAAAGGTTTGGGGGCAACTAGAAAACAGACCATCGGAAGTGAAAGGTATCCGCCAGCAAGTAGTTCAGTAAGTGGGTGAAAAAAAGACAATCAAACCAGAATGACCAACAAAATTTCACAAAAAAAAAAAAGAAAAAGAGAACACATTCTAAAGAGGAAGTAAACAGCTTACCTGTTCCGGTCGTCATCTTGGCTTGGCTTTTCGAAGGAGGAAAAAAGAAAAAAGAAAATAAGGTTTTCGTAATTCAATTGGATTCTGCGGAAGTAGAATGATCCAATATTTTTTGTTTTGCAATTTTTATCTTTCTGGAAGGCACACTTGTATCACTTGCTGTCGCTTGTTGCAAACGGGTTAGATCTTCCCCAAGCATCGATGGTGAGATGGGTGTACCCTGATTGCAAGCCTTTGGGGCCCGCGTTAGGAAAGTAAACAAAAAACTGTCCTCTCTGATGTGAACTGAACTTGGGTAAAAAAGTTCTCTACTCGCACGCCGTGTACCCGTTTGACAGAGCCTGTTCCTGATACTGCTGGTTGGCCGTAAGCGAACGAGTGTGAACCACCAGCACTAAGAAATGAGTGGTTCTGCTTCTCTTGCTGTGTAACTCTTTCGTCGTTCAACCGCCATGGATAACAACTTTCATTCCCCCCCCTCACTTTCATTCGGTCCCCTGGTTTTCCTCTCGGCAACACGTGAAAGTGGTCACAACCGGTTTCGCTTGGGTTACGTCACGAGACTTGGGCACCAGAGGTAAATAAATAATAATAAAAAAGAAAAATCAACCAAAGGTGGATACTGGTTCCAAGACTTTCTAAATCAAGGTTATTTTTTCTCCAGCAAACAATGAGAGTAATAGTGGTAGGCCTATTCATTTTCTAACGACTCATTTAGTAATTAGGTGCGGACAATCGAAACAGATTGGCTGCAGAAGGAGAGAATAGATTGAAATCTCCAATAATCTTTTTCTGAATCTTAAGGTCACTTCGTAAAACGACAGTAAGAAATGGTAAAATGTAACTATTAATTTTAATATCAGGATAAGAATACGGAATTTTTGCGCTGCGATTTCAACGAGTGAGTGATAAACATCTTATGTATTTTTATGTAAGAGATCATGGTGATCTTTTCTCAAAAATTGTTTTTCCTGTTTCTTCATAGCCCTTAATTTGCAGTGATAACAATTTATATATTGTTTGTGGAACTTTAAAACAGATTTAATTATCAAAACATAATAAAATATGCAAGTAAAGCTTTTAAAATAATTAGGTTTTAAAGTCTTCTATTATTTTGATATTTGTCAAAGTAGAAAAAGCGGAAAACACGTTAAATTTCTGTCATTAACTTTAATCAAATAATACTAATTAGATCAGATAACTAGTAAAAACATAATAAAAAAAAGCAACTAAAGCTTTTAAAATATTTAAGCTTTAAACTCTTCTATTATTTTGATATTTGTCAAAGTAGAAAAAGCGGAAAACTCGTTAAATTTCTGTCATTAACTTTAATCAGATATCCCTAGAAAAATATGGAGAAAAAGGAAGCCTGAGAGGAAATTATTATCATTTACCGTCCAGTAAATTTTACACTATTTATTTACTCTACATTGAAAAAAAAAAAATATTTCAGATAATTTATTCTTTAATTCTGACAATATCTGCAACATGAAATCTATTAATATGTTGAGAATTTTATTACAAACGGAACACATTTTCTACAAGGATTGTCGTTCTAGAAGACATTCTACAAATAATAGTCCTGCATCAACATATAGTAAACGTAAAAACTCCAGAAAATTTTGATTATACAAACTAAATCTATACGAAAGATATGTCACAATCACTACGTAATGTATTTTTTTCGATGGTGTTAGCACTATATAGACTCGTTCGTAGGTGTTACATTATCATTTCATGATTTGATAATTATAATTATCATTCCAAATAGAATTAACTATGTACTAAGAGTTGATTTCTGAATAATTCCCTATAAATTTGTTGAATTATTCAAAAGTAAAATTGATATCAAGAAAAGTGTCGTCCGTTGTAAGAAAAGTCCATTGAATTATTTTTCAACTAAAGAATTATATTTCAACGAATTTATTTTTAACGAAATTATTTGAATAGATAATAATTTCCAGCAATATAAAGTATTTCCTGAAAATTACAACGAATTATGTGATGTACTACTTAATACTAATCAATAAAATGTTGTTTTAATAATAATAAGTTCTAATCAGTTCTATTCTAATAATAAGTTTCTATAATAATAATAATTATAATAGTTTAAATTTATTTATGTATGTTAAATCAAATAATTGGAATTTCTGTTTGCAATTTACAGAACAAGAAAAACATTTCAGATTTGAAAAAGAATTTAGATAAAAACTCATTATTCGTAGTTAATAAATTATTTTCGAAACAAAATATCTTAATTTTGGGAGACAAAAAATCTTGTGACAAATATTCCAAGACGTTTATTTTGAAACACAGGTAATTTTCATTATAAATTAGAAATATCGGTAATTACTATAAGCTCAAAGTAACACATGTACTAAATAATATTATATATTTATATTTATGGAAAAATGTTGATGTATACATTGAGAAAGTTTTTAATGAATTATTTATATATTAATAAGAAATGTAAATAATATCAAAATAAAAGTGTTTTGTCAATTCAAAAATGATTCATAAGAATTTGCAGCCATTATAAAAAAAACTCCACAATTTTTACAATTACGAGTAAATTTCACTTTTAAATTAATTAATTATCTTATTTATATTCTAATAACTTTACAACAGGTTTATCTATTCGTGTATTAATTTTTAAATGGAAAGGGTTATTAATTGGTAACTAATAATTGTATAAGACACTTGCTTTTTAAGCCTAAAGAATTGTGTTAAAGTATACGAAGTTATTTTACTTCATATTTAACCGTGGTACATAAAGCTTTTTTTCTTTACCCTTTAAAAACAATATGGTAATATTAATAAATTATACCATATTGTTTTTATATAGTAAAGAAATAATAAAATAATAATTTCTTAAAAAATAAAATTAAATAAAATTTTACCATAATTTTTAAAAGTTAGATACAAAAATTAAGACACAATTTTTGATACAATTTTTGAAAAATTAGATACAAAAATACCATAAAATTCACCATTACAACGCTGTTTTAATTAAGCTTCCAAAATATAAAAATTAATAGGAAATATTTTAAAATAAAAACAATATAAAAAATAAATGATTAATTCGAATAAAATTTTATTGTTTATAATATTTCCTTTAAAGGAAAAGGGTGAAGGGCAAAAAAGCAAAATATAAAAAAATATTTTGTCATAATCTTTTGCATATATAAAATCTTATAAGTTTTATTTTCCTGTTTAAAAAGTTTAGAGTTAGATTAAGGGAATATAAAATCTATTACATACCTTATATACCATATATAGTAAATGTATTATATTTTATCTTAAATTAATATGTTATATTTTGAGTACTACTTTTAAAAAATGCACACAAAAAACAAACTGTAGTGCATTTAACATATATAAATGTCCTTGAATCTTTGCTAAATTATTATTTCTATGAAATAATGGAAAATACGTTTTGAAATCAATAGTAATTCATTTATTCAATCAATACAATCTATATCGATATAAATTATTTTAAAGATTTTCTATAACCTTGTCGTTTGAAAAATACGTTTTTATTTTATTTTAAAAATATTTTATTAGAATTAATTTTTTATTTTAATAAGACTATTTCATTTGAATTATAAAGATACTAAGGTAGTAAATAAGCACCAGAATGTAAATACAACAAAAATAATTTTAAGAAATTTCAGCTCAATGCAAACATTTGTATGGATATTAGAAATACAAGACATATTTACACAATGTCTAGTGCTTTTCCTTCCCACTATGTGTTTAACAAATGCTATTATTAAAATAATGAATATTTCTTAACAAGTTTCTTACAAAGTTTGCAATCCTTTGTTCAACCGCTTTTGAATATATTAAGTAGACCACAAAAGAAATTACACTTTTCAAATACATGACATACATTGGGACCTCGTTTGTGGTTATTTATGTTATGTTTTGAATTTTAAAAACATTTTGTTAGGACATGATAGTGTATAAAACCAATCATAGTAATGAAAATCATGTAAATGATACGGTTGAATGACGATGTTATATGTAAACAAGAAAAATTAATGCAAAAATTTCACATTGTAATAATATATTAGATAAATGAGAATCCATTTTAGCACATTATTTGAAGAACACATTTGAAACATAGTTTGGTTTTCGAAGCTGAACTATTGGTAAATATGTTTTTCAATAATCAATAGTTTGGTTTGGTTTGTCGCTCTACGGTCATTTTGTGCACATTTTGGGCTAAACAGACCGGTTAACCACATTTTTGGGTTAAATCACATTTTAAAGTGGATTCCAAACCCCTACAAACATCCATGTCACCGCCGGGACGCCGAAACCTGTGGTACCGAGTGCCTCAATAATCAATAAGATTAATTCTATTTTATAAAAACTTTTTCGCCAAACGTTTTTCGTTAAATAAAGTATGTAAATGTTTGATTTTTCTTCAAGTTTCTTTTTTTTTTTATCAATATTTGATTAAAAATGGCCTTTTTAAAAATCCCTTTTAATAATTTTTCAAAGCCATGAAAAAAAATTAAGATGCAAATTGGATAACGATCAATTATTTGGTGAAGGCCAACCAAAGTTTACTCTAGCAGTTAATCTTATTGCTATTCATTGCTAATCTGGATCAGGAATGACTACTAGACCATGCCCCACATGCCGCATGCATCTTGCATCACCATATATATATATATAGGCTGGTTTTAATTAAATGTTTTTAATTAAAACTGCTGGTTTTAATAAAACATGGTACTTAATTCCATTTTAGCTTAATAAAAAGGAAACATTTGAAAGTTAGAAATTTTTCTAATGTTTTGTTTTAATTTATCAATGTCAATATTTGACGTATATTATACGATGGTTTCCAATAATAAAGAGAAAATAATTATAATTACGATTGTACACTTTTTATTGGACTTTAATAAAATTTGGCTAAATCATCAAACAGTGAAATTCAAATTAGGCACAAAAGAAAAACTTTTTAGCGTATTTCCTTTCTTGAAAATACACTTGGAAACACAACAAAAACAAAAAAAGTATCTTAATTTCATATGTGATCAAGTTCAATATGGAATGTGATCTTTTCTAATAGCTATACAGGCAGGAAAACAATATTCCATTTTCCAAACAATGGTGCTTAATAACTTAACATAAAAGCAGATTTCTCTGTCAAGACAATTTTAAGACACTGAAATATGGCAAGTTCAACATATCGTCTCCCTACAATATCCGAAATATACTCAGTCAGGTTCAAATCTTTAGAACATGCTGATCAATCCATATTCAGTACAGCCTCCACATGAAAAGTAATTCTCCAACTGAACTATGTATGATCTAGTATTATCGTTTTGTGGGATGAAATAGTCATCGACTTCACTTGCGTAAAGATGAACAATTTGATTTAGTATGTCGTTACGTAACTGATCAGTGATGGTGCCTCTTGGGACGATATACAAGTCAGTGTTGCAATCCGAAGAGATACCCGGCCACACACTTACACATACCACCACACGCCATTAGACCCACCAAATGGGACTTTTCAAGCATATTACTGCTTCTTATCAGATTAACAATTTTCTCAAGTCCCTTTGTAAATAAAATGCGGGCTCATTACTAAAATTTTACTAACTCCAACGATTTTAATTCCAATTGACATGTTTTCGTGCTTAATTAAATCTTTCATTGGGGGGATTTAATGTGAAGGATTCACACAATGCTGAATATCTTGCATATAAATCTCGTTCGTAAAGCCTTATGGGCACTATTGATTCAGATACCAGATTTTCAGTGTCTGCAACAACAACAACAGAACCCCAAGCCAAGTTGTGCAGCAGTACTGTAGTTTCTTGCAGTTGGCTGCATATAGTGATCATCTATGCTTCTTTCTTACTTGCCTTTAATGTCTAGATGTTGATTCTCTTCTTAGAAATGCAATAGTCTACAGTTTAGGAATTATAGAGGTGTTCACATTCAACCATTAACTCTAGCCCTTTCTTTTCGCCCAATAGCTCTCTATTGTAATTCTTCAGATAAATGGTCTAGTATTCCTATCTAAATGGACGTAGAACTGACAAACCTACCCGTAAAACGAAAAACATCTCTCGTCTCGAAATATGCCAGTAGGTAGACGGCCTTGGCCCACACTGGGCTGTTGCGCCAATGATGATGATGATTCCTATCTAAAACATGGCTTTCTCCAACTTCACCATGCAGATTATACTTGCAGAAATTATAGATGATTTTAAAGTCTGTTTTCGCCCACGTGTCCAGTGCAGCGATGTTAAACGACAGCATCCCTACTTTTTTTCATATCCTTTTCTGATGCAAGATCTCTTTTTTTTATTTTACTTTTAGTTGTTTTGAAATTTTACTAATTTTTGGCCATGCGATTACAATTTTCCAGATTTTCCCCAAATTTTTGCAAATCTGTATATATTTTATGTTGTCAAAAACGTTGTGTTAAATCTGTTAATGACCACAACTAATAAATTAGTTGTGGTCATTAACAGATAACATATCAAGAGGTACAAAACTGTTCAAAATATATTTGTGCTCAAACATTATATTAATATTCAGTTATGAATTCAAAAAAATCGAAAAATAAAGACCATTTGCCTAATCTTTGCACTTGATTGCTTTTAATGTTAAACCAGATATTAAACATATGCAATGCCTAATTATAATTCTTTATTAATTTTTACTATATTATATTATTTGCTTTACGTGCACAAATAAATATATGATAAGTAGCTTCCAAATATTTTTTTTCTGTTGTGTGTGTGGCCATTTATAGAGTTATAGAGCAAAATGCGAACAGCAGCTTGCAAAAGATTGTGCATCCCTCGTCTATAGTTAAAGAAGTAAGTATAGACTGACGTATATATTTTAATTCAATTAAAAAATTATGCACAATGTAACAATATCACAATTGCTTATTTAAAAATTACAATGCTATTTTTCATAATTGGACAGCAGTATTAAGATACATTTTATATTAATCTGATCGTACGATATTATGACGTAATAACTTCATATTTACCTAATGAATGCAAAATATATATATAATGGGTTGGTTATTCAAATGGCAGTTGTCTTTATATGTTTTTATATAATTGTAAAGTATATATAATAAAAAAAGTATCTTAGTAAGATATTCTATCATCGGATTCGCTGTTAATAGTAATCACAATTAATAGCATAATGAATTACACATCAATAAACCTCAATTTTTATCTCGTGATATTTATCAAAAATATATCTGGATACTTACGATTTTACTATTTTGAAATAAAAATTCATGAACTTTTAATATATGGTAGCGGGTTTAGTGGATAGTAATAATGAGAGGATATAATGTACAACATTTAATGAAATACACGCAACATTGAATGAAAGAATCTAAATAATTTGCAGTATTGCAGGAAATACACATTGCTTTTTAATTTGATACAGAATACTAAACATCAGATGATGTGATTTGTATAATATCGTGGTAATTCTTTGATTGATATAATTTGAGATTTTTTGCCTAGTTAAAAAGTTTGGGATCGGGATTAAATTCAGGTTTAACTCAACAACATTTGTAAAAATAATTAAATTTAGGATGTTGTTTGATGATAAATTTATTTTTAATAATTGACGAGGTATGTAATTCGAGGTTATAGTTGATTTAATGTTATGTTCCAATTTAAAAATCCTGATTATTAAAAAAAAAAAAAGTTAAAACGTGGGCTAAAATTGCTGTATAATACAAATTCTTATTATGAAAAGAATTGTAATAAAAACGCTTATTATAAAAAGAATTACAATAACTATGTTTATTATAAAGAATAATTTAAACTTAAATAAAATTTTCTGAAAATTTTATTTACTATATATAAGTAATTCTGAAAGTTTTAATGAATATAACATTTTTATCATAGAACTTTTAAATTTTAAAATGTTTAAAAATCACAAAATAGAGCAAACACTTACAGCATTAAAAAAAATATTAATAATAGACTGTTTCTACAAAATCGTTTCAAGCAAGTTTAGTTAAGAAATTAAAAAAAAAAAAAAAAAAAATTCATTACACTTATGTGACAAAGTTTTTTTTTCTTTAATGAAAATGAAAATGTATCAAAATTTATTTCTGGAAGTGTAACGAAAATAAAATTACAAAATTACAAAACTTTTATAGCACTATTATGAAATTTCACGTTAAAAGTCATGTTTTCAGATTTTATCGTTATAAGCTGCTTTCAAATATAAAATAACTACAGCGTTCTTATAGAGATACGATTTTTTTTTTAAATTAGAAGATAATCTTTCACATTTTGCAAAATAAAAGTTTCAAAAAATAAATTTGTTTATATAAATTTAGAAATTCAAAAATAGTCACTATCGACAAAAAGAAACAATTCAAAAACATTATTAAACCAGTTGAAAGATTATCCTGTCTGACTTTAAACACCTTTTATATTTTTGCCATAGTTGAATAATTCTCGATAATTAAATCAATTTTCTTATTTAGGTCAACTAATTCCTTGAATCGTGTCTTTTTCGTTTATCAACAAAATATGTTTTACTATGTATCTAAAAGGCCTAATTAGATGATGAAAGCCTTGAAATTGTTTTAAATTTGACTTTTATTTCCATCATACATGTATGCATCATAAGAATTTGAATAGTAACGGCTTGGTTAGAGCAATTATGTCGACAATTAAATACCGATTGACAGTTGAAGGATAAGACATTCGTTACGTGCAAGTCTTCTTCGTTATCTTTATGTCAAGGTTTACGTGTTAAACTGTTCTATATTTGTTCATTTTATGTCTTAAAATTTCTAATTTAGATAATATTGAAATTTACGAGAATATATGTTTTTAAAAAATATTTTTTTATCTATCATATATAAGAATACCTTAATAATATTCATATATTAGTTCCATATATTTATTAAAATAATATCAACTTTCTTAAACCATATTTCAATTGATAATAGAGATTTATATATTTTATTATATTCATTTTGACATTAAAAATTTGCCTTCTTTATGTCAAGGATTACACGTTAAAATGTTCTATATTCATTAATTTTATATCTTAAAAATTTCTAATTTAGAACTGATTGAAATTCACGAGAACATATGTTTTAGAAATATATATATTTATTTATCATATATAAGAATACCTTAATAATATTCATATATTAGTTCCAGATATATATTAAAAAATATATATCAACTTTCTTAAACAATATTTCAATTAAAAATAGAGATTTATATATTTTATTGTTTTAATTTTGACATTAAAAGATGCCAATGATTCAATTAATAATTCAATGGTGCAATTTAATTGGTTTATAAATGTTTAATTATCAATGAGATGAAAATAACTTTGCTGGAAAATTTAATAGGTTTTATAGATTCTTAATTGATAAATTAACATTTCGTTTGGAAATTATAATAATGAAAAAAATTCATTTATTAATATTATCTTCCGGTATGGAAGATAATATTAATAAATGAATTTTTTGCTTTTTTTTATCATATATAAGAAAACCTTAATAATATTCCTATATTAATTCCATATATTTATTAAAAAATATCCATTTTTTAAACCATATTTCAATTAATAATATATATTTATATATTTTTATTATAATCATTTTCACATTAAAAAGATTCCTTCTTAATTATTTTGAGAAATTTGATAATAGTTTAATTAGCAATTAGATAAAAGTATCTTTGTTGAAAAATTTAATAGGTATGTAGATTCTTAATTGATAAATTAACATTTCGTTTGGAAATTATAACAAGCAAATAATTCATTAGTTAATATTATATTATAAATGATATATATTGTATTTATTATTAATATATTTGCATTTTTTTTTTAAATTTGTAGATTCAATTAATTATCTGAATCATGTGAATATTTTCAATTATCTACTCATTACATGTGTCTGCATATTACATTGTGTGGGTGTGTATAAATAAACATTAAAATATATTAATTTGATATTTTTAATATAATTAATTAATTTTATATATATAAAAAATTATATATAAAATTTATATGAATATATTAATATAAATTTTATATATAATTTTTCATAAATAAATAAATATATATATATTTTTTAATTTTATTTTTTGATGTATATAAATATACATGTTAAATTTAAATAATATATATTAACATATATTTTTTATTTTTAAACTTTATAAATATTTTTTTTATTAGTGCTTATAATTGATTGATTTTCAAACAATTTTCTGCTTTTCTTAATCGAATTTAAAATAAGGTAAAATGACATTAAATCACATGAATGTATTTTTAAAGAAATGCATTATCATATAAATTGCTTATAATCTACCCTTTACAAAATATTTGCATTAAATATCATTCATAACGACAGATAATTTTATGTTTCCTTTTACAAAAAACTACTTGTTTGCACGTAGAAATACACGGCAAAATGTATTCCTCCCTTTTTTTTTTTGTATTAAGGAATATATTAATTAAATGAAAATTGTCCCGTGGCAGAAATTACTCATAGAAAAGTTTGCCTCTTAATAACACGGAATTCAATGTGCCTCATTGATCTTTTATTCCTTTTACTCTATACTAAATTAAAAACTGACATGTTTTTAAGAAACGAATTTACCTTAAACTCGAGGAAAAAATTGAGTTTCTGAAAATAAGGATAAAAAACCTTTTTTTCCGGAAATATTTGGACTTTTTCCTCACTAAGAATTCAAGACGAGAAGTCCCAACATAAGGCTGATGGTCAAAGAGTAGCCAAGGTCAGACAGCGTTCGATCACGTGGTTTCCGCGTCCGGTCTCTAATGCATCAAGGCAATCCACAAAGCTCAACATGGCTCCATTAAAAAAATACCAGAATTTTTTTTAAACAATTTAATATACCGAAATATTTTTGTATGGTGTACTGAGTTAAAGTAGGTCAAATATTATAGAGGATCTTTCTGCTTTCCTTTGTAATTTATTATTACTTTTTTTTTTTTTTTTTGTAAGTTACATCGTTGACTTTGCAAGCATGGATAAAATTCGAGAAAAATAAATGGTGTTTACGTTGTTCGTTTTCGTACGATTGCAATAAATAAATTGCATTTCGTATTCAAAATAATTTCGAATGCATTGTTAAGAGAATAATTAAATACTCTAATACACGCAATGAATAAAACCCAAGAGGAAGTCATTCATTATTTTAATGCTAATTTAAATCAAAACAACCAATGGAAATATATTTATTGCGTAGTAATTTAATGGAAAAGACGATGTAGAAGTAACTTTTATAAAACAAACCAAACAATGAAGTAAAATTAAATCACTAAAAAAAAATAATAAATAAATAAAAAATTAAAAATGTTAAAATGTTACAAAATGTTAAAATGTTATTTTTAAAAACAAATGTCAAGAATTCCATTTATTTTGAATGATACTGATATTATTCAAATAAATCATAATGTATTTGATGTTTTTTCTGCGCTGTATAGTTATACTCACTAAAAAAGTTTGGCACACAACCAAATATTTAAATCATTTAACAAATCAAAAAAAAAACTAAAGCATTTTTAATTTAGATATGTATTTAATTTATAATTATTAAATTATAAAAAACATATTTAAAAAAAATATATTTTAAAAAATAAAAAGATTTTTTTAAAATTATATTGAATGAAACAATATATAAATTAAATTAAAAAATATATTAAACTATAAATTTTTTTTTTTTTAAATATTATTTAAAAATAACAATTAAATTACAAGAATATATTTTAAAAAATTAAAAGATTTAAAAAAATATATATATATTAAATTGAAAAAAATATATATTAAATTACAAAAATAAATCTTTAAATATTATTAAAAATAATAATTAAATTATAAAAATATATTTTTAAATATTATTAAAAATAATAATTAAATTATAAAAATATATTTTTAAATATTATAAAAATAAAAATAATAATTAAAAATTATAAAAATATATATTAAATTAAAAAATATACATTAAATTAAAATAAAAAAAAATATAAAAAAAAATATTAAATTAAAAATATATATTAAATTAAAAATAAATTTTTAAAAATATTATTAAAAAATAATAATTAAATTATAAAAATAAAATATTTTTTAAATATATTAAAAAGCTAATAAAGATATTGTTATTAAAAAGTAATAATTAAATTTTAATATATAAATCAAGTCAAATATATCAAATGTTTTTTATTTATTCATTCATATTTACACTAATATAATTCCATTTACTCCAATCACATTAGAATCCCACACACAAAATTCCTTTTATTTTTTTTTTCTCTTACATTTCGACAGTTTTTGATCATTTACTATGATGATTAAATATTCATTAACTTATAAATTATCAAAAAAAGTTATAATTCATTTTCATTTATTGATTATAATTAAAAGTACTGTGATTAATTACTTGCTCGTGCTTTGAATAATGGCTTTATTTCAAATTATTTTGTAAGCATTAAGCAATAATGAATAGATTAATTATTTATTTTAAATCCATATATTTTAAATATTATTCAGAATCATTATAATTAAATATAATTGATTACAATAATAAATTAATTAAATCAAAGCATTTAGTGAATGT
Source organism: Caerostris extrusa (assembly GCA_021605095.1). Taxonomy (NCBI): domain Eukaryota; kingdom Metazoa; phylum Arthropoda; class Arachnida; order Araneae; family Araneidae; genus Caerostris; species Caerostris extrusa. The sequence continues at coordinate 207,281 of BPLR01000748.1, forward strand.
GTATCATTCTGTGCTGATGGTTCTATAATGATTCTATTTTTTTCATGTTATTATAAATGAATTTTGAAATATGAAAATTAAATCAATTAGCTAAATTTAAGTATACCAAATAAATCTATGTTTGTATTTTTAAAAACAATTTAAGCCTTTTGTTTTTTAAAAATAAATTAGGTTGAAAAATTGGCAATATAGATAAATTTAAAAAGTAAATGAGAGAAATTATGATTTATGATTATAAGTTCAGCAATCAAAAATTAAGGACAATCAAGAATGCTAAGAAATTGAAAAATGTAGAAAATAATATGGTGGGAAACACAGTATGTGCAATACATCTAAATGTAAAATATCGATGTGTGTTGAATAATATGAATCCAATATATTTTTGATTTCAGTGGATATGTTTTATATGCTAGGTTATGTTTTATAAATAAAGGAAATGTATGAATGAAAATTTTAAATTAATTAAATATATTTATTATTACAATATTTGAATGAATTCGATAACTTTAAATAATTTTAACAAGCGGAGCAATAATACAAATTAATATGATGCTAAAAGTCTTAAAAGTGAGCCGTTAAAACTGGCTTTAATAAAATTTAAAATAGTGAAGAACTGTTATTTTAAAGTTAATTTATCTGGGATAAAATGTAAAATTTTAAAATTGATTAATTATAGGTAAGGGTGACAGTGAAATTTTTGAGATACGTATAAATGGTACAAGTTTAACTTACCAAATTTTAAGAGTGTTCAAAGTAGTCCCTCAACATCAATGCACTTTTGCTGACGATTTTTCCAAAGATTAAATGCTTCACGCCATCCATTTTTTGGAATGGATGAAAAATATGCTTTTATAGTCTCATCAATCTCATCTTCGAAATGAAAACGGTGACTATGTAAATTTTTCTTGAGATTAAAAAAGCCAAAAGTCACACATACCAAGATTAGGGGAATAGGGTGGATGTTCTATCACTTTGTATAGCTGTATTGCTGCAATCTACCTATAGCTGTAGATCCAATGTTAAGTTTCTTCTGTATCATTTGGTAAATGGTTTTATTTATCGACTAACATTTTTCGTATGGCCGACACATTTTCTGGAACTACAACTGATGAAGATCTTTCTGTGTGCTCTTGATCCAGCACAGAAGCTTCGACCTGTACGAAATTCTGTTAACCATCTAAATACAGTAGCACGAAATGGAGCTTCGTCTCCATATGCTAGTTGAAGACGTTGAAGGCATTTTTCTTCATTTAATCCCACTTTAAAATCATAGAAAATCATAGCGCGATAATGCTCTCGCGTTGAATTCCATTTTCCTTTCTTCCAAAATCTATTCTACGACAACTAAATTGCAATTGTTGCCACAAATTATCGTCTGCGTCCATAATAAAGAGTTCAAATTTACAAATTTAATGATAATTTTTTTTTTTCCTGAATTTGTCGTCTGTCACTGTCTCAAAATTTCAGTTACCATCGCATATACCACCATAAACTTATTTAATTTTTTTTTTTATCATTTAGGTTGAAAATTTAAATTATAACAATTAAAAAAAGTATTTTCATTACATTTTAATGGTCTTGTCATTTAATAAAATAGCAAGAAAATAAATACATGCTTTTGTAAATAATAATCTATTCAATTGATATTCTTAAAAATTGATAAAAAGGAATTAAAACAAATTTTAGAAAATAATAATTCGAAATAAAATAAATAATAAATGATATAATATAATATTCGTTTGAGGGTCATTATTAATGAAGAACAGAAATAATTACATTTAAAAAAACTTTTAAAGCTATTTTTAAATCACTCTTGGTGGTTGACAGCTTAAATGTATATAGTATTGTAATACATCTGATTTACTAATTGATGGTTATTCAAATATAAAAGCATAAATAATAATCAGTTATATTTGATAATATTTTCAATGAATAAATAATGGATCTAGAATTTTAGTTAATTTAACATGTGACGAATGTTCAAGAATAATCTACTTTCTTCAAATTATAATTTCATGTCACAACAATACACATATAATCAGTGAACCTTTCTTACAATAAAGATTTCGTTATGAATATTCTAGATGATGCAAAATAATTGATGCATACGTTGGCCAATACTAAATTATGACTGATGATAATCTGTTGCAATGAAGTTTTCACAAAATGGATTGTGATGAAATGGAAGTGGTCACGATTTTAAAGCATTAAAAATATCTGTTGTAAACAGAATTCAACTTTTTATGATCCATAATTACTGTTATATCTTCTCTCGGATAATATAATGAAATCTCAAACTTTTTTCTCTTTTAGATAAAAGAGAGATCTTCATTTTCGAATAAAACAAATTTTTAAATTGTTTTTTATTATTGCTATGGAACCATTGTTGGTTAATGACAGTTCATATGTAAATAACATTTTATATAATAGCTATACTGATTTATAGTTATTCAAATGTTAAAAATTATGCGAACTATGGAATAAGTTAGTGTTTTCATAATCTTTACTTTTATAATATTTCAAGTAGTTTATTCAAAGTTTATAAGTAAGCCATTTTATAAAGATGTAGATCTACAGTAAAATTTTTAATATTTTATTATACAAATAAGAAAGCTGTCTTATTGGTTGTAGAGCGATTGTAAGATTATCAGATGGTATTATAAAATTAATAAATTTAATTAGTTTAAAATGACCAGTAGAGTTCAATGGCATACATTGCGTTTCCGAAGCAACAGCATTTAATTCGGAACTCGACAAGCAATGCTAAATTGAAAGTCAAAGTATCTATGTCGAGTATGGGTACGATAAAACTATAGATTGGAATGTCCTTCCATTGAGCTCGAGAAGGAGGAGGAAGGAAGAAAGATGAGAATTTCCCAGATACCACCCTTGGAATTGTTTATTCAAAACTGCTGGGGTACAATGTGGATGTAGCGTTGCAGTCTGCCTTGCAGAGGCTCTTCGGCAACTCTGAATCTGTTGCATCTCTGCTATTCTAACGTCGAATGACTAAGGTCAAAGTGACTGTCATTGGAAAATAATGACAACCATTACTTTGAAATAGAGCATGCAATCGTTCCTTTCTCTATATAATGAACTAATACAGAGAGAAAGGAATGCCTGGATCTCTACATATATATTTTATTTTTTTTTTTTTTTAATATATTTTACAACTAACATTTCTTTTTCAATAAGTAATTCTGAAATGTATGGACAAAGATAAAAAATATAAAGGTGAATAAACAGGTATGAATTGTCCTCATATCAATACAATTATATTTTCTTTTTTACATAATAAAAGAAACATTTCTTTTATATATGAATACATATATACAAAGAATAGTTTTTACATAATTAGAAGAAAAATTTGCATTTAAAATAATATTTGATTCATATTTAGTTAATTATATCCAGGGATAGTATCATAATTATATATTTAATGCTTAATTTTTCATACACAAATGGAAAGTATTTGAAGGTATGGTTTATGTACTTAATACCCGATTTATTTCTCGATATGGTTTATGTACTTTCGATACATTTCTAGGTTTATGTACTTAATACTACTTAATTTTTAATCAGTTTAAGTCATTTTTAAACTTAAAAAAAGTATTAATTGTTATTTTTGCATAATTAATAAAACCCTTTCCCTTACGTGGTTGATAAGTTGTTGTTAAAATAATAAAATAAACGAAGATAAATAATTAAATTAATGCAATTATTAATGTAATCAATGTTACTAAATAGCCAAATTAATTACTTTATAAAACAAGATTTCAAAATTAAAAAACAAAAAAAAATTATTTCAATATTTAGTATTGTAAACAACATATACTACAATTAATTTAAATAATTGCTATTAAAAGATAATTGCTAACGCCCACTTCAATACAAAACTTTATCGCAAATTATTTTTTTTTCTTTGTAGAGACATATAAAGGAAACTAACATAATGTTTTCGTTTTAATCTTCTCAAAATTCATATATAGCGACTTAAATATGTGATCATCAATTTTAAGACAGAAGTCAAAAATTAAATGGTGCATCTGAGATTTTTTATAAATTTGTCGTAAAAGAAATTCGTGTAACATTGATGGCAAACGTGATATTAAATCAATCATTGTTTTGAAATATATATATATATATATAACTTATATATATATATATATATATATATATATATATATAACATAAATATATATATATATATAACTTAAAAAACATTTATAAGTTATATATATATATAACTTATAAATATATATATATATATAACTTATAGCTAATTAAGACAAAGAATGTCAGAAAAAAAGCATTGTTGATCCATTAAGTATGTCCTACGAATAAACCATTCAATTACTCGTTCAAAACCATCCCCCTTTTCTGAAAATAATGAGAAGAAATAAGTCCCAAACTAGATTGGTCAGTTAGAAGTTGCCTTTAGAACATGCCATTGACTTTTTAAGAATGGGAAATTCCATACTTCAAGTTGTTGCTAGATTTAATTCTTGTGACTGACGCTTCGTCTAGCAAATTACATGTTTTTTTTGATGATTGGTGACTTTACCTCTGACGTCAAAGGTACACCTGCGTCGCATTCCAAGTGGCTGCCTGTTTGTTGGTGGCTGAAATGATCAGTTAACTCTAGCCTATTGAAATTTTAAAAGGGAAATAACTTTCAATTAAACAAATAAAAATTAGAATATAAAAAACAACTCCAAGTCACGTTTCGATTGCAAATGACGCGTGAGTAAATGCGTGAGTTTAAATTAGTATTTTAGGGTAGTGTATCTTCTGATGATGTTTAGAAGGATTTTTTACTATTTAAAACTTATAAATACGATTTGAATCAAATTTTCTTTTTTTAATAAACGCTTTCTTTTATTCAATTTGTCATATAAATACCTTATATAACATAAAATACAAAGACTGTATTGCAATTTAAAATAAAGTTTATAAAAGAATAAAGGACAATTCATTCATGTTTATGAATATCTAAAAAAAGTTTTATATCTTAGACATTAGCTTAACAATTTTTGTGTGTTCGGAATTATAAAATACCAATTATGATCATATTTATTTTAAGTTATGTAATAAGAGTTTTATTTTTAGTAATTTATGCAGAAGACTGTCTGTTGTTCTAATGCTAAAGAAGAAATGCTGTTGTTCTAATGCAGCTGGCAATACCGAGACAGTTAATCTTTATTACATAAGAAAGATCTGCACCACTGTTGCTCATTTAGCACTACCCTGGGGCCACGTGTAGCTTGAAGATATACCCTACTACGGACGCGAGTAACACTACCCTACTACGGAGAGTAACACTTAGTTAAGGGGACATCCTAATGCAGCCCTACGTTCTGTAATGCAGGAGAATATACAGTAGTCCAAATTAGAAATACTATGGTTACAGTACAGTTAGATAAAAATCCAATCAAACATTTTAAATATTAATGCGAGACGCTTGTCCAAATCATCATAAAATTTCATATTTTCTGAAAGCAATAATTGTAAAACATGAGCCCAGATTATTGATGTTCACTACATACGATACCAGAGAGATACGACTTGGGCAAACTCGATCAATAAGCTAATATTTGATAAAAAACAATTTTTACAGTACATTTTCCCATGTATTTCGTGCAATAAGAAAAAAATAAATTGCTGTTTCCATTTTATATTTTATTAAAAAATATATAAAACGTCTTCAAAATATATCTGCTATAAAAAGAACTAGTTCAACTTTTATAGAGAAATTTACTATTAATAACATGGTATCCAAAATTATTTTTGATTTAAAAAAACCCATATATAATACGAATAGTTAGGAATAAAAATGAATTCAAATAAAATGGAATTGTAATATTATTTAAATATATATAGCCGAATATTTTAGTTTCTTTTATTTATTAATTTCATCATCTAATAATCAGAATTATTTTGAGTAATAATTTTTAGAATAAATTTTAGAATTAATTTTTAGAATAACTCATTTAAAATTTTTAGAACAATAATTTGTTAAAATTCCACTTGTTAACAATTGCTTTTCAGACAAATTATTTAAGTTTCTCAAAGTAAATGAAATATTTATAAATTTCAGATGTTTTTACTAGAAATATGATAAAATGCCAAGAAATTCCATAGAAAATATTCATAAAAACGAAATTTTTACGACTTTTAAATACTTTCATTATTATTCAAAACAGGTATTAGAAATGGCTTTGATATTTTCTTTTAACAGATATAAACTGAACTGGGTATCAAAGAAAAATTATCACACTTTTTAAAAGACGTAGGAAGTTTATAGTTATTTCCTAGTTTACTTTAGAAATAAATTTTTTCTAGTTTTCTTCAAGATAATAATTATGGTAAATAATTTACAAGAACAAAGAAAGAGAACTGACCGTTTGTTATTTAAATGCAAACATATTCAGAATAAAAGAAATGAAGGTCTTCTGTTAAAGGAAAAAGCGTTGTAGAGCCTTGGTTTTTCTATTAACTCGACAACGTAAATACATTGAAGGCTTACTTTATTTGTATAAGAAGCCAGTTTCATCTACAAAAGTGGTTTACCTCTTTATGATCTGAGGCTTACAAGGAAAATATGAAGTCGTTTTAATTATCATAAAAACATTTTTTGAAATTACGCATACTATGTAAACACGGAGATCTTTCAATTATTGAAGTGTGAATCAATGATTCTTAACGAAATGATTGATAGCATGTGATTTCCAAATACGAAAATGTGAGTTTCTATATATCGATAAGGCAATAAATTAATAATTTGTGATATATTAAATGAGTTATAGGATATTAAGATTAACAAGGATATTCAGATTTGCAAGGATATTAGTTGGTAGGATATTCAGATTTGCAAAGTTATTAGGAGTTTTTTTTTTCTTTTTAATGCAGCCGGCAAACACTTAAACAGCTTGGTCTTGGTCTTAAGGATGCGTTACTCACTTTGCATTACCCAGGGGGGCGTGTAGCTTGATGGTAAGCCACGGACGCGGAGTAACAATGCCCCTGCAACGCTCTCCGATCCTGTTAGAACCGGGACCTACGGTTTAAAGTAGATTCCGAACCACTACAAACACCCATGGCACCGCCGGGATTCGAAGCCGATACCTGTGGTACCGAGTGCCAGAGCGCTAGCCACTCGGCCATCAGGCCCCTAAGATATTAGGAGTTAGAATATTCAGATTTGCAAGGATATTAGGAGTTAGTATATTCAGATTTGCAAGGATATTAGAAGTTTTAGGATATTCAGATTTCAGATTTGAAAAGTATATTAGAAATTAGGATATTCAGATTTGCAAAGATGAGATATACAGATTTGTAAGGATATTAGGATATTCAGATTTGCAAGGATATTAACGATATTCAGATTTATTTTTAAACTAGAAACCAGAAAAACCTCAGTAAATAAATATAATGTTTCAAACTAAAACTGGGTTAAATAATTTTGAAATTTATTTTGTACTTGACTTTCTAAAACAAGACAGGGATTAAGAGGTGAAAGGTTTAAAGTCTTCTAATTTCAATGAAATTTGATATCTGACAGTTTACAAAGCAAGTGAAATTCTTCAGCTAGTAGCTTGAGAGCCTTGAATTGTAGAATAAATTTTTCTTTCTGAAATTGGGTTAGAAAGCTCGATTTTCATATTTAACTCCTTTAGGCAACAGAGTAAAGTTTCTACGAAGGTGAAAAGTTTAAATTGTATGAACTTGAAGAAATTTGATATCTGTGTTCCCTTTTACCAATAATGTATCTAATTTCATTCTAGAGCAAACAGTTGTATAAAAAAATTTTGCATTAATAACCTCAGCGATCCACAAAAATGAGGTGATAAAAAATACATAATTTGAATATTATCGATTACATAAAATATATTTGTATATTAAAAACATTTATCTTGATTTTTACTTGTCTTAAATCTTTCTAAATCACTACCATCTTCAATTTTTCATCCCCATTTCAATAAATATAGAAATGTTCCTCACAATGGGATTATTTGAAAGGTACACACATAAAAGGTATATATATATATATATATATATATATACATAGAGTATAACCTCTTTAAGTCGAAAACCTCCACAACTCGAAAATTATTTTTGTCCCCTTCCCTTCAAGCACCAAAAACTCCATTACTCGAAATTTCAACCCTCTATAAGTCGAAATAATTAGTTTATCCCCACAAGCCATTTTGGTATATATTTTCCCTCCGTAACTCGAAAAAAAAAATTGGACCAAAATATCTGGAACATTAGCAGTGTTTGATTTTACAATCTTTACAACTCGATCATTTGAAACTAATTACCTCTATAGCTCGAAGAAAAATAAGTTACCGACTTTAAGGATTTGCCGACAATGCATGTCATTGTTTCCTAGAAAACAATATATGAGTATATAGTAAATAGAATAACCCATTCTATGAAATAGCAACAAGAAGAAAAAGAATTTTCTGCTCTTTATAGCTTAGATAATGCTATAGATATAAAAACGATCGAATTGTCTAAAGCAAAAAATAAATAGTAATAATATTTAACTGACTTTTTTAATTCATAATATTTTTAATTTTAAGGTTGTTTCGGAATTATTTTGATTTTTTATTGTAGTACATAATATAACTTTTTTAAGTTGCAAAAACATGTTTATTACCTCTGTAACTTGAATTTTTATTTATTTTACCCCTCTAACTCAAAATAATTTAGAAAGAATCTAAATCTCTACAAGTCGAATATTTCCTTACAAAATCCGCGTAAGTCGAAATCCTTCATAAGTCGAAAACTCTATAACTCGAATTATTTGGCGTCTCCTTGAAGTTCGACTTACAGAGGTTCTACTATTATATGTATATATTTGGTGAAATCGGTAAGCCTGGTGTTCCATTTGTTTGCCACGAACAGCTCACAATCGGGCAATGATTGGAGGACATTACCTTCTGGGATGGCTTTTTAGGGACGTCTTCTCTATATTTGTGTCGTGTATACCAGGTTAACTACCGATGCGAGACGCATTGCTCACGTTCTCGTAGTTTCCACTGAGTCTACTCGTTTTAGAAAATTGAATTACATTTTAAAGACTAATTATATCATACTTAGCTTTGAGAACAGACTTAATTATTTTTTGGATATAATATCAGTCAATGTTTGAAAAAACATTGCTATATTATTAAAAGGAATGCTTGAATGAAGTTTTTTTAGTAGTATTTTCAAAATTAGTAGATCAAATTAGTTCAGTCTAGCTACTTTTTTAAAATTGCTTGCATACTAATTTTTTTTTTTTTTCAAAATTAAAACTTTTTGTGTCGATAAACCTTAAATATCGGCAGCACAGATAATGCATAATGCTCTCAATTTATTTAGATTTAAAATTGATGTTTATGAAAATATAATGAAGTATTTCGTTTTATTTCCATATTTAATATACGTATTCTAATATATCTAATAATAAATAAGGATTTATCATGTATAATTGCATTCCAAGGTGTGATTACAGTCAATCTAATTTTTTAATTCGATGTATTACTCAGGCTTGAGTAGAAAATACAAAACTAATAATATCTCGACTGGAATTTCTGTTTTAAGTGTGAAGAATTTGTTAAATTTTTTAACAATTAAATGTCTGAAAATGAGAAACTTTCAGATGTCAGTGACACACCAAAAATTTAATTGTTTTCCATATATTTTTATTGAAACAGTTCTTAAAATAATTAACATAAATAAAACATTAACATTAAAACTTAAAATAACAACATTAGAAAAATTAAATTGAAGTCTAAAATTCTAATTCTGCAGCAGACAAAAATTTTTATTATTTAGTTATAAAATAGTTATTTTGAATAGCACCTCTAAAATTAGTATCTGAATTATTTTTATACTGTGCAGTACTTCATTATTAATGTATATGGATATTATCATACAATTTAAGCAAAATATAATACATTAAATTATTTTAAAGAAGTTGGTGAACGAATATTTCTGATAAAATAAGTAAAAACTGAAAGGATTCTGTTTTACAACATTTTTATTTCGACAGTATCACGGAAATAGGTTTCGCTTACAATTTAAAAATTACATGCTTAAAAGTAATTTTATATTTCAATGTAGAATTTTTTAAAATATTTATTAAACACATTTGTATATAATGGAAAAATAATAAAAAAAATTGTAAATAAAATTAAGTGATTGCAATACCAGAAAGTTTCTTGTTATAACTAATTTCTATGAAATCTGATATAGTCAGTAATATTTGCAAGTATTCAAAAAAAAATTGAAAAAAATTGATTATCAAAATTTTTAATCAAATTCTTAAACATAAAATAATCAGGCAAATAAAAAATAACAAACCGAAAATTAAAAATATGATATCAAAATTTTATTTTATAATACAATTTTATAGAATTTTTATTGACATTTACAGTTCTAAAAAACAATGTTGGCATTAGATAAAAGCATTATAATATAAATTCGCACGAACAATTTACGTTTTACTTACCTGCACATTCTCCACACATATTTCTCTCTTTATAGTTCTGGAAAGAAAGCCATCAGAAATTGTTCACATAAAGTAATAAAGATATTTAAAACAAGGATTTACTTTCACTTTGCGAAATCATGTTGAAATTCAATGCTTTTGTTCCAATATACACCTGCGTGAGGGAATTTTGATTGAAAATGTGTGTCTACTTCAAACTAATAATTCGTGTCTGTCTCAGTCTCAGAGAATTTTATAGTCCTGCGAGAAACCTTACGAAACTAATTGTTAACAAATTATTTGAAATGCAGTTAATATTTTCAAGATATTTTGTAAAGAATACAATATACGATATTTTATTATAAAACACGATATACTACTGCGCCCAAAAAGTAAGACCAATTATTATTTTTTCAAAATCTCGTTATTTATTCTTCCAAATTTATTTCATTGCTTTCAAAGTTATCCCCGCCGGACACAATGCACTTATGCCAACTTTTTTTTTCCAATGAATGCTAAGAAGTCATCCGCAGGCATGGCCTTCAAAGCGCGGTGCCGATTCACGTTGAATCTCTTCATTCGACTCAAAAAGGTGTCCCAGGAGTGGTCTTTTGAGTTTAGGGAATAGCCAGAAGTCGCACGGTGTGAATACGGTGGTTGTGTAACGATATGGGTTTCATTTTTACGAAAAAGTCATGAAGAATCAATGCAGTGTGTGTTGGAGCATTCAGTGGTTTCGGTACGAAACGAGATTTGACGCGTTTGAGACCCAAAATTGAATTGCCCGATCCTTTTGAAATTCCAACATCAGCAGCAAGATCTCTAATTGTAAATCAATGGTTTGTAAGCATCAAATTTTTATTTTTTTTGACATGAGCTTCGTTGGCTGAGGTTGATGGTCGACCAGAGGGCTCTTCGTCTTCAGTGCGTTCTCTGCCTTCTTTGAACTGTTTATACCACTTCTAAACATTTCTTTCCGATATACGAATACTCACCGAATGCCTTCTGCAACATTCTATACGTTTCCTCAAACAAAATTTAATGCAAGTTATTTGTTCAATTAATTCAGACATTTCAAAAATCGCCGGAATCAGTTTTTGCGTCTCACAAAGGCAAGCGTAACTCAAACACTAATGAATATTTTGACGTCAAATTTCCCACAGATGTCAAGGACAATGCCAGCAACCCCAAAAAGATAAAAAAAAAATTAAAATTCCATAAGCCCCGGAATTTTAAATTTAAAATTGGTTTTACTTTTTGGACACAGTAGTATATATCAAATATATATTATATACGTATATATAATATATACTTGATCTAAGGAAAGGAATAAAATTCTATTATAATATAAACTATTAAGCCAGATTTAGTAAAATAATCATGTACACTTAAAATTAAAATTGATAATACAATGTAAATTATTATTCTTTTTAAACTAAACTGAATTAAGAAACTTTGAAAACTTCTAGAGATAAAGACAAAATTAATCATGAAATTTTCAAAACCATCATACCATTATATTGTTAATGATATGGATAAATGACATAATTTACGTCAACTTGCTAAAATACTTGAAATCAAACATATAATTTGTTACATCTTCGTATAAAAACGAGTAAATTAATAATCATTTTTCAATATATTGTTAATGGTATGGATAAAGCAATTTAGAACGCTTGCAATACATACAATTCTTTATTACAAGGTTATATTGTAGTGTGCAGGTGGGACAACCAGATTGTTAGGTGTGGTTGGGTTGAGATACTTGAGGCACAGGTTGGAGAAACTCACGGTTTTATTTACACACGTGCAAGCACCACAAACATATAATTAGAAACATACAATAGTTAACACATTTAAAGACAGATAATTATAGATTCGTGGAAGGATTCCACTTCTAAGCCGAAAAGACTCAGGTACGCGCAGGTTGCGTGCTTCCTTTCCGGGTGAGAGTTTGTAGGTCAACTAATGTGCTAAATATATTTCCTTTCTGGATGAGAGAATATAAACTATACGTTCCTCAGCGGGAGCGCAAGTTGCTCTGTACTTCCTCTCGGGTAAGATTCTCAAGGCCGACTGCCCGATTTCTTCTGAACACCAAAGGTGGGAAAGGGGTGCTTTTGCCAGTGTGTAGGAGGAAGCACGGTTTAGCAGTATTAATTTATTATTTAATATAATAATCATAATAAACTTGTAATTCGTAATTTTGTTTTTTTATTTTTTTAAGAAAATTATCTTTTTGATATTTATATTAAAATAAATGTAAATTAAGCTTGGAATATATTATGAATTATATCAAAAAAAAACTAAACCATGCTGAAGGAAATTAAACAAAATATATTCAGAATTAAATTATTCAAATTTTGCTCTATATATTTAAATGTTCATTAGTATAAAAATAATTATTCTAAAGCAGATCGATGTTATGAATAATTACCAACTGTCTTAATTTGTTTATGTATCCTACAATGATATTTGTGTGCAACATAGTTTATAAATACAGATAGAACTGAATTAGTTTGAAAGCATTTTAACATAAACTGATAAATTGGCTAATGATACATGATATCGTCAAGACTATTGAACAATCAAAACAATCTACTTTAATTGATGATGAATGTGACATAACATAACATCTAAAATTTCCTTAAAATATTTAATATGCATTTGTTTTATTAATTTTTAAAATAATAATTATTTACTCTTAAAACTCTATAAAATAATTGAAGCATTTATTTTACTTAAATTAATTCCCAGATTTCTTATTTACATTTTAAAAAATATTTTTAATTTTATTGATCTAAATTGCTGGACTTCTTCATTGATTAAAAAAAAAATTTTTTTTGAAATAAAATGTCAAATTTTTTATGGTATAACGTTATTGTTTACTGTCATATTGGTTGCCATAAACTCTAAATTAACAATTTATTTATTAATGAATCTTATTAGAAATTAATTAATATTATATTTTCAACCGAGGTAATGTTTTCTTTAAATGTGATACAAGGAAGATACTTCAGTACTTCATCTATCATTGAGATTTCATGATACTTCAAAAATCATTTTTCATAAATTTTATTAATCTAAATTGCTAGAATTATTCAATGATTAAAAAAAAAAATTTTAATAAAATGTCAAATTTTCTTAAGGTATAACGTTTTTGTTTACTGTCATATTGGTTGTCACAAACTATACGTTTATTATTTTTAATGACTCTTATGAGAAATTTAATATTTATTTTCCGCCGGGACAATATTTTTCAAATGTGATTACTTCAGTATTTTCATCAATCAATATCAAGATACTTAAAAATCATTTTTTAATCAATTTTATCGATCTAAATTGGATCAAATTATTTTTTTTTTTCAAAATGTGATACAAATTAATAGAAATTAAACATTTAATTTTCAGCCGAGATAATATATTTTTAAAAATGTTCGAGGAAGTACTTTTTCAATCATTCATATTTCATTCAATTTTGATACTTAAACAATCTTTTTAAAAATATGTTTCATCAATTTTATTGATCTAAATTGCTAAAATTATTCAATGATTGAAAAAACTTTTTTGAAATAAAAAGTCAAATTTTTTAAGATATAATGTTTTAGTTTACTATCTTATTTTTTACCATAAACTTAAATATTTTATTTTCAGCCGAGATAATATTTTTTCAAATGTGATACAAGGAAGATATTTATTTCAAGATACTTAAAAATCATCCGGTTTTTCATGCAAACTAATGGAATCAAAAAAAAAAATTTTAACATTTTTATTTATAGTATGCACAACTGAATTCACAATATTTCAAATAGCTGAATTTCAAAATTTTATTACAATAAATAGCTAAGAATTTACAATATCTTTTATTAAAAAAATTATTAACTAAGAAAAAATTAGTACAGCCCCAAATTTTTTTATATATATATTATATTTATAACTTAAATTAATTGAATTACTCATAAATGAGCTGATTGTTGATGGTTAAAATTAACAAACCGGTGTCAATGAAATGTTTTGATTGCAATTTTTCCCTTCCTGAAAAAAACCAGATTTCAGGCATTTTATTGAAGTTAGTCACATGAATTAAAATGTGCTTTATAAGGAAATCACGTTCTTCTAATTATCAAACGTTTACATTGGAAAATGTATTCCTCCTAACATAAACGTGATAAATAAAAAAACAGGAATTTGCAATTTAAATCATTATTGCAATGATATGTCTGGTGGGATTGAAACTAAGGTAAATTCAATCTGTGGTTAATTTTATCGTGAAGAATAGATTACTGCATGGGTAACGAAATGCTGCTGTACTTGTACCCATTTATCCAAATTACTTCGGAGAAAATGGGCAAGGTCTGATTTGCTGATAAATAAATTGCAAGTTATTTGTTAATAAATGTATTCGAATGACATCGTTGGCATTTTTTTGTTTTTTATTTTTAATTTGAAGATATGATCGTTAGTAAGGACTTACAGCTTGTTTTAGAAACAATTGCATTAACTAGGATTTTTATTTCATAACCTGTTATACATAAATGGATAAAGAATAATGGATAATGGATAATAAATCCATAAATGGATTATAACCTGTTATATATAAAGATTATATTTTATTTATGTGAAAATTATCTCAAAATTGTTAAGATGATTCAATTTTAACTATATTTATATGAAACAGATGTTTAAAACAATTCATATAATCATGATAATAACTTAATGTTATTTATTTGCTTATTTTACACGTATGTAAAACATTAAGAATATATATAACTTCATGTGTATTATAGTTTTGTATTTCCCTAAAATTTGCCAGTTATATAATTTTTTATTACAGTTTGAATAAAATTTGTTTTATTTTCCATATAATTCTGCTGTTCCTTATACTATACTTATTTACAATATAAATAATTAACGTATTTTTCCACTTCATAAAACACGCATTTTCCATTAATCTTTACTCATCTATTACCTTCCTTTTGGGTATAGTAAAGTATCCCATATTTTATTGGTTATGATACAATATAGAATATAGTATCTACATATTATTAGCTATTTTTAAGTGAGAAGTAATTATTTAACGTTGAATATCTATAATTTCCAAGTCATTGACGTTAATTTAGTATTTAAAATAATATTTTGAAGTATAATTTTTAAAATGTTCTTCACTTTAAAAAAATTTATAAATTTTTGACTAGTCAAATTAAAGGAATACAAAAATTGGATACTAAAGAAGTTATCAAATGTATGCAAAAACTTTACTTCTTATATTATAAAATTGTGAAATTATAAAAATGGACTATAAAGATACGCCAACATTTTTAACTAAAAGTTAAATTAAAATTTTGCTGTTTAGAAAAGTTAGAGAAACTTAAAAGTGAATATAAAAGAATAAAAATATATAAAAAAAAAAAAAAATTAATTTATTAATTTTTTAATTTTTATATATTTTAATATATTAGACTAAAGGTTTCAGATGTATAAAAATTTAAATTTTTAGGCTATTTGATCATTAGATTTAAACAATAAACAATTTAGGTTACAATTTGCTTAAACTAATAATTATTTAATTAATCATATAGGTTAATCGCAAAACAGTAAAAATTTTATATATTTATTTTATTCAATTATATTAAGCATATTTGGAAATTATTTCAATAAAATTTTAATATAAAAATATATTTTTAAAGTAATTCAGATATTTATTCAAACGTAAGAAAATTAGATATGTAGTTTTATCTTGAAAATGGACGAATTATTACCTTTTACAGAGCATTTTTTAGCAATTAACTATAATTTAAAATAAGAAACAAATTTAAAATAAGTAAATGATATCTATTCTATTCAATTCTATTACTTTTCTATCGTCATTAATATTGATGAAGGTTATTTCCAATTTTTAAATAATTGCCATAAGATGTCAGAATTTTAATTATAGTTATTATTTTTTTTTTAATTAATAAATAATTTATTAACTAAGTGTTAATTAAATAATTAATCCAAAACATTGTTCAAAATAAAATAATATATATTTTTTTGATGTTTTAAGGCTGTGATATTGTAGTGACAAGTATCAGGACGGACTGGACTTAATGGTAATGGTAACATGCTTAACACTAACAGACTTAATGGCTCAATGGTAACATGCTGAACACTAACAGACTTAATGGCTCAATGGTAACATGCTCAACACTAACAGACTTAATGGCTCAATGGAAAAGTAACACTAACAGATCTAATGCTCAACACTAAGAGACTTAATGGCTCAATGGTAACATGCTCAACACTAACAGACCTAATGACTCAATGGTAACATGCTGAACACTAACAGACTTAATGGCTCGATGGTTACATGCTCAACACTAAGAGACTTAATGGCTCAATGGTAACTTGCTCAACTAGTGTACAGAAGAATTCAGATTTAAATCTGCTGGTTCAAATATTCCTTCAGAAACGAATGGTCTTTTGGTTGATTGTAACACCGAGTGTAAAGCGTCTCGCGTTGGTTGTCGAGTTGCCTGGTGGTTCAGGTTTTCCAACGACTCATAAATGCGAAGTACTTACTAAAATAAAAAAAAAGTCCAAAAGAAAAGAAAAGAAGGCCCCTTTGGAAAGCAATGTCCTACCCGTTGATTATCCATTGGTGGACTGTTCATATCATACATAAATGGAACATGAGGTTTACCGATATAAAAAAAAAAATGCAAGAATATTAATTTTTCTGCATAAAATTATTTTTTACCTTGTTTATGTAGAATAAATAGTAAAAAAACTTAATGTTCATCATTCGAAGAATGAAACAAAAAGCCCACACACGCGATCATCCATGAATGTGATCCTATCTAAGGCCAATCCAATTTTCTCTCCACTTCTTCGAAATCACTTACTCAAGACACCACCACGCATGTCTACCACCCGGGTTCAAGGCAAGAAGCACTTGAATTGGGATCAAATTCCGTGCAGTTACATCAAGGTCGTTGGATACACCGGAATTGAGAAACCTCTATTTCAAATACTACCCTCCTTGCGATGGCCTCTTTGTCTAACCGCAGCATGCTGGGATTCCCTGAGGATCCCCTCCGAGTTATGAAATACGCCCTAATAGAAGACGGAAAGGTTTCTTGAAGAAAGCGAAAGTGCCAAACGTAATAACCTTACCTGAGTATTGTGTACGTGCAAATGTAGGCATTGCATTTTCGCTCACACCGCCCTCTTTGGCCCATTGCTCAATTTTTTTTTCCCAAGACCATTTCCTGGTAAAGGTCATAGAGAGGGACTCGGTTGGGGACATTGATTCGGCACTGAGTCGGTTAGCATGAAATCTTCCGTGAGATAAAAATCTCTTAAACTGTAAATAAATCTCAATATATTGTTAAAAGAGTTGCTTTATATAGGTTATTTGCGTATTAATACATAAAATGCCCATGACATGAGAGGAAGTCCCAGAAGTTAAAAAAAAATATGTGTGCTGTGTCCAGTCGAGGAAAGTAAAAAAAAAAAGTTCATGGTTGGAAATAAAATATTCATCTTGTCATTAATTAATTTATGAGTGATTATAAAATATGATCTATTCACTAAATACAATAGAATATTTTGTTTCAGTAAGTTTTTTCCCATGGAAAAATTAATGATGATTAAAAATTATGAATGAAGAAAATTTTAAAAAATAGTTTTAAAACTGTCATGCAATCTCAAAAAACATACTTCTAAAATATTAAACTTTAATATTGCTATAATAATTAAATTTTGATTTTTCTTTAAAATTAATTCTTAATTTTTGATTATGCTCCAGATAAAAATACTACTGGTAACATGTGGAATAACTTAAATATTTATATAATAAATGATATTACAACAGATTATTGGAAAATGTAACTTAACATAATGGATTCTAAAATATTAAATGTTAATATTGTTATAATAAATAAATTTCAATTTTTCTTTAAAAATAATTCATAATTTTGGTTATGCTCCAAATAAAAATACTACTGGTTACACGTGGAATAAGAATGAAACAGAAGCAAAACAAATTTGACTTATTTGTAAAGTCTATTTATTAAACAAATATTTATGTAATAAATCATATTACAGCAGATTACATGGTTGGAAAATGCAACTTAACATAATGAATTCAGTGAGAACCCAATTATTTTTCACATTCCCAATTATTTATCATATTTCATAGATTTTAACATATATTATCAGCGGAGAACATCATGCATATGTGTAATAATCTTATTTTACTGCGTTGCATATAGACCTGCCCTAAGCGTATGTACACGGTCTCTTGAAACTGTCGTACCCTGAAGATCAATTAATATAAAGAGAAAACACATTTTATTCAAAAACTGTTTCTAATAAAAATATTTATTTACATGCGATATGAAATGACTTCAATACAAGAAAAAATACTGAGAAACACTGTAATGATACATACATATAACATTAATTGAGATTGTCGATGGTGACTATATATCGTCGAAATATAAAACCTATTCACTATATGTTTGTGAGGCAGCATGAAAAGTATAATAATGTCTTTTTTTCTTCAATGAAAATTTATATATATCAATTTTAATATATATACTAATATATAACTAAAATTCATATAACATATAAATACAAAAATCTTTTCTTCAATGAAAAATCAAAAGTTAATAACTTATGAACACGATTAGTTATATAAAAGCCACAATAATATTTGCCGAAGTAATTTAAGTAATTTTTATGTTCTTCAGAGAAGCACAACTGCATAATAGAATAGCATAAGAGAGCCATTGCAGCATTCGCTATACATAAATACTAAAGTGCCCCAAATTTAATCTCCTCAAAAGAAAGAGAATGCAATTGTTCAAGATTCAATGGGCACACACACATATATATATAAATGGCTCTTAAGCTGCTGCCAATTGTAGTCGAAAGTCAAGCAAGTGTATTTAGCATAAGCATGAAAACTATTTAGCATATAATGAAGTCCTTTAACTTTATTTTATTAAAGATTCGAATCCATCTCTGGCAAGTGACGAGAGAGAGAAATGCAAACATAAATTTCTAGCAAAGCGAATGAACCAAATCAATAAAAGTATTCTAGTTAGTAACTTGCAGAGGCTAGAAAATGAATAATCGGAGAGTTCATAAACAGAAGTGATTAATTATACGAAAGTTAGATATGGTTGTTATTAAAAAGTTAGAAAACAAGTTACTGAAATAAATGTATACGTTAATTGTAGGTTGGGAAATCAGGAAGAGCAAATATAGATGTTACTGCACACACAGAGAGAGAATGTGTGTGTATGATAATCAGAATAAAAAAAAACTAGTAGAAGACAGGTTAGATAAGTTATATGACTTCAATTTATACGTAATATTTCCGTACAAAACGTTTAAAGATCTAATGAATTCTAAAACTGCGCAAGGATAAAATAGGATACGAGTTTAGCCATCACACACACACACACATTCTCTGTATGCGTATGATTAAATAAATAGTTTTATTAAACAGTTTGAGTGTAACGAATGCTACTAGCGGCTACTGCTTTGCAAAATTGCCGTTTCTTGTTCTAGTACTTTTAATACAGTGTTTTATGCCGTTAATACAATAGTTTTAATACGTTTATATGAATTCATTTCTGTCGTAATATTTTATTTAAATAAAACTGTTATTGCTAGGACTATTTAATTGAACATTAAATACAATTGTTGCATACTAAATTTGTTGCATAACTAAATTTGGATAAAAATGAAAGAAATGGTCTGTAATTCTAACAAAATTAAGAATTATTTTTCATTAATTGAAATAAATATATAGAAGTTAACAACAGTGTATTATTTTTAATTGATAGAAGCACTATTTGAGTAAATTGAATGCATATTTTTAATGAAAAAGCTGATGATTTAAGTGCTCATAATTTTGACTAGTCTATGTCTTCTTATTCTATTCAATTATTATGATATACTGCTTACACAATATAGCCTTTACTTTATCTAGTGACCCTTATATAAGACAGAATTGTTGCAGACACATAATTACATCTGCCTTTCATAAAATGTACTTAATATAAATGTGATTTTTTTTAAGTTTCATCATTCACTATCTATAATAGAAACAAAAATCTAAAAATATTATAACGACTTCGTCTGGGAAAGTTATTTACTTAATTTGATTTTAAATATAGAGTAAATGAGGTCTTCAAATCCTTTTTTTAGCGGATGACACTGAATGCAATCACTTTCCATCACGTGGTTCTGTGACTCAGACATTGCGCAAGGAAGACCAAGAAAAAAATGGCGGATGCTAACTAGCATTGAACCCTCAAAAGATCTTAAGATGTTGTTGAGGTTGATGTTTGACGTCACTCTTCGCGGTTGCTGATCACAAATTTGAAGAGGAACAATAAAATGGATGTAAAGAGAACTCTCATTAACTGTTTATGAGAGGGTTTGTGATGTAGAAAATTCTAAAATGTTTTGTGATGCAGCTGATGAATATAATTCGTCTAATACATGTAAAATATAATGGATAATTAGAATAAAATAAAGCTAGTTGAAGATAGTTTAGATAAGCTGTAGTATTCCAATTTATATATAATATTTTTCCGTGCAAAAAACATTTAAATATCTAAGGAATTCGAAAATTGTGAGATGTGGTAAACATGATTAAAAATATAACATTGAATAGTTTTCTGAGAAGTTCTTATCATCTCATTTCTGTCTAGAAGGATATATCAACTTTTCTAAATTTGTAGTAATTCTACATTATAATGAGACTTTCACCGATTTTTTGAAATATTTTAAAGGAAAATTGTGCTTTACGAAAATGATTTTTTTATAATTTCCCCCTAGTTTTCTTTTCGTATTAAGTTAAAATTGTATTATACAGAAATATCTAAAACGTATCAAACAGAAATGTCTGGATTAATAAAATACAGGATTTTGTATAAAACGGTGGTGAAGAAAATTAGTTTTTTTTATTCACTTTTCAGTATTCTACTCTTGAAATTTACTGACATTTTGTTAACTTTTTTAAAAGTTTGGGTTGTCGCTCTACGGTCATTTTGTGCCCGTGCCGGGACCCACAGTTTAACATGGTTTCCGAATCACTCACAAACGTCCTTTGCCACCAAACCCGCATTCTAACCAGAAGCCTGTAGTTCCAAATGCAGAGCGCTAGCCACTTGGCCATCAGGTCACCTTTTTAAAGAAGTATAGCTTCAAAATTACTCATTCCTTTGACAGAGCTGAGTAATATCTTCGGACAAGATATTTATAAACAAATGTCCTTTTTTGTCCTTTATTTATTTCTTAACAAATGTCCTTTATTTATTTAACACAATTTCCTATGAGACAAACCTGAGTATATGGCAGACACATCTCTGCTAAATCTACCACTTTTTCAAAACAGGGACATCAATATATGCACCAGCGGAAATTGAACAAAAGTACACTCATATATATATATGTATTCTGGATATTGATCACGAATTAATTTATTGGTGGGAAGATATTGTGTGTGAATTCATCTTTGGTTCTCAGCTCTTTTGAAATGATAATTTGATTAGATTTGATGAAGGTCCTTAATCAAATGTTATAACTGTAATAATAATGTAGATTTACATATTTTTGAGTTACTTTTGAATAATTTTTTTATTTAAATATGATGTGAATCAAGTTCAAAACTTATGTAACAATCAAGGACAAAGAGTACAGAAAATTGTCCGAGGTGAAGCAAAAACATCCACGTATTTACGTGGATGTTTTTGCTTTACGTGGACAATTTTAACTTTGCAACGGATGGATTAATTAATTTTTCTATGAAATAAATGAATGAATTAATTATTTCAATGAATTTATGAAGGGTACATTTTTTTTATATATGAAAGCTCCTGCGAAAATATGAAAACTTCTACATTCTAAAATTTTCTTATTAATTTGTATTTCATAGGTATTCTACTTGTTGAATTGAGATTTTAATATAAACAATGATAGGATTTCTGTATTTATAAACATTTACAATTTGCTTTTTACCATAAGATTATAATTTTTTGGTTTGTTTGTTTACAAATTTTATTCTAATGAGAATTAGAAATCATGAATTATTGAAAAATAACTATCTTATTATAGTAACTTATTAACTTTATTTTATTAACTATATCAGTTTGGTTAAATTTCCGAGATTTTTATTCTTCTTACATACTTTAGCATCGATAGAAATTTTAAAGAGTTATTAATTATTATCAGCATTTGTTGTGAATATTTAAGAATGGATGGAATGAAAGTAAATAAAGAGATAAACGTATTAACATTCTTCTTTAGAAAGATTAAAATTTCTTTTTTAAATATGAAAATTAAAAATAAATTGCTTCTTCTTCATAAATGTTTATTTTAAAATTCTCAACTAAATCGATGCAATTCACATTCTCGGAAAAGTTGAACTAACTATTGTAGATTGTTAAGTGCTGGCTGGCGCGTCTAGATTGCTAGGTTAATATTTATTTCCAACAAAAAATTTTAATCTAATTCTTTACTGACGGGGCCTGCATGGCCGAGTGACTAGCGCTCTGGCGCTCGGTACCACAGGTTTCGGGTTCGAGTCCCGACGGTGTCATGGATGTATAATGGCTCGGAATCCACTTTAAACAGTAGGTCCCGGTCTAATATGATAGAGCGTTGCGGGGGCTTTGTTACTCCTCGTCCGTGGCTTATCTTCAGGTTACACGCGCCCCCTGGGTAATGCAAAGTGAGTAACGTCTGTGCAACGCTTGCCTTAAGGCATCCAAGACGTCCATGTCTGTTTGCCAGCTGCATTGGAAAAAAAAATTTTTACTGACTTATTCTTCAGAAAAGTAAAATTATATTTTTGTTAAAAAAAACAGTTATTATATATTAACTTATTAGTTTATACTATACAAATAGTATACTATGCTTTAATCGAAACGTAGATTTAAAGAGCTCGCTGACGTAAGGTAACAACTAACAGGCAAACCTTTCGCCCTTTCTCTTATTGAAAACGACTCCACTGTCTATGTCTTGGCTCAGTATAGGTGGTTTTGCAGAGAAAATAATTATAAAAGTGAGAATTTGTTCTAATAATTTTTTTTTTTTTTTTTTTAATATCGGGAAAATTATAATTTTTAGACATTTTCGTAGTTTACAGTTTTTAAGTATTCATTTATGTCCTCATTAGAGTTTTTTTTAAGTATTATGAAGCAGTTTACTTCACAGAAGTGAATAACTTAAATGAGAAAAAAGTGCAACTCAAGCACACACTTGAAAGTTAGAAAAGTACAAAAGGAATTTCAATCTCAAACCGCTTTCCTGTTGAAAGAGGTGATCATTTGAGTATCTCAATTAGGAAAACCTTGTGGGTACAGGTTGGATTCTTCTTTACTGGCGCAACAGCCCCATGGTGGGTTAAGGTCGTCTGCCTACTGGCAGATTTTGAAACATGTGATATTTTGTTTTTACGGGCTAGATTGCCCCTACTCCCATCAGTCATATTAGACCGGGACCTACGATTTAAAGTGGATTCCAAAACGCTGGGATTCGAACCCTGTGGCATCCAGCACAAGAGCGCTAGTCACTTGGTCATCAAGCCCACAGATTTGGTTATATTAGTAAAATTTGCAGTTCGTTTTTTTTTTTTTTTCTTCATATTTTTTACATCAGGGGATCTCATGTTTTACATAGTGTCCCACAACCAGTCCCTAATGCGTATAGAATGTTATAACTACCATTATTTAAATGCGTTATCAGAGATATTCGTAAAGATCTTAGGATGCATATCTTTCATCTTAGCGAGACCTCGCATATACACTACCACAATTATCATCTTGTCTCTTGTCTTTCAAGTAGTGATTGCAATGCATGCCCTGCAAAAAGAATCACTTTCTTTCAAATTTTAATTTGCTTGTCTCATTGCTGAATGACAAAGTATTTTTTTATCTGCTTAGTTGTCATATTTCTTAATGATATAATATAACTCCTTCAAAGTAAAAACCTTTTAAAATTGGACGTTAAAACTTTCTTGATGCAAGAGATAAAAATCTGTATTATTTTGTACGTCAATCAGATTGATAGCTGAGTGTTTTCTTTTTACACTTTGGAGCATAACAATTAAACTATAATTACTTTGAAAATTCAAGGACCATTATCTGGAAGACTGCTAGTGGTTTCATGGCCGTATTTTTATTGTTGTTGTTGTTTGTCATATCAGTCAATTCATTTATAGAACAACTGCGACAATTCATAACAGAACAATTTAAAATTCAATTCATTTACCTGTTTGAGATTGCATGAAAAAGTGCAAAGGCAAATCTAAATACAAAGGAAAAGAGTGATGGCATATTAAATCACTAAAACCTGTTTATATCAACAACAGGTTATAAAATAAATAAAAAGTTTTCAAAAATTCTATTAGATATTTACTGATCTATTAATTTCTTTCTTGAAAGTTTTTTAATTTCTAATTTTAGAGTAGTAATGCAGTCATTTGTTGTAAAGATTATGATTAACTTATAGTATCTTTTAAGTAAATTAAAAAAAACAATTATATTCAAAATGTTGATCTAATTTATATTGAAAAGATGAAGTTGTTCAGCAATCACTCTTAGAGCTATACAAAAGTCTAATATTGCAAGTTTAAAAGTTTACACAAATGTCTGATAAAGCAAGGGATTGATTAAAGAAAACTTTATTATTCGTTATAACGATTTGTTTATATTATATAATATTAGATTAATAAAAATGTTTAAAAGTGATCACATCAAATCGAATTATTTTATAATATCGTGATATGTTTTCATGCTTTGCTCTAAAATTAAATTTAGGTTTTTTCATTATTGTTGTTGAAATCAGTAGGCCTTGTTATTCACCAGCAATAACTTACCAGCAATAACTTACCAAAGCATTATGAGATAACTACCTTCTTGGAGCATTTTTATGGGTAATTGCTCCGTATTTACGTTTGCATGGGAGAAATTCAGAAAACTCTCACTAGACAGCCTGACAATCGATGCGAGACCCTTTAAGTACATTGCCACAAACGCCATTGTGTCTCTACGTTTCTAAAATAGTGACTAAACGTTGCATATTTGAATTTGAACTTGCAGTACTTTCTGCACTTTAGCTGCGTACGTTGCCAATGGGCCACACGTTAAGCATATCCAAGTAATCTTCATATCAGCTAGATAGCATAAATGCACATTCACAAATTTTTTTTACACTTTATTGATATTGAAATTTTATGGGTTAGGGATATTAGTCTCCCACAACGTATGGTTTAAGACAAATAAATAATACAAAAAGACAAATAATATCCTGCAATAATTGATGAAAATTAGATAAATATTAATAAGAATAATTTATTATTTTAAATTTTTAAATCACATTGATAATTGTATTTTATATTTATTATTATGCTAAAAATGAAAATTATCTTTATAATATAATGTTATACATGAATAAAAACGGATCTTACTTAAAATAATACTGAATGCAACGGATATATTTTCTAAGAGTCTAACTTAACATGTTTTCTTAACAATGCTCAAAAATTTTAATTATACAATAATTTAAGTTAAAATTTTAATTTAGAAATAATTTTACCACAAAATCTTAATTAATAATGTATTGCTTACTTTATAAGTTAATTTGGCTTGATAATTTTATCGTTTATTAAAAAGCAAATATTTTTATTCTTACCAAAACTGCATAAAAATTTCTGATTTAGATTTAAATAATGTTCATGAAATTTGTAAATTAATGATAAAAATGTTAGTATTTAATATTTTTATTATTTACAGCAACATTAACTTTTAACTTTAAAAAAATATATACTACTGTGCCCAAAAAGTAAGACCAATTATTTTTTCCCCAAAAACTATTTATTCTTCCAAATTTATTTCATCTCCTTTAAAGTAATCCCCCGCCAGACAAAATGCACTTAAACTTTTTTTTCCAATACTCAATGCATGCTAAGAAGTCATCGACAGGAATGGCCTTCAAAACGCGCGGCGATTCACGTTGAATTTCTTCAATCGACTCAAAACGGTGTCCCAGGAGTGGTCTTTTGAGTTTAGGGATGTCGCACGGTGAATGACGATGATTGTGGAACGATATGGGTTTCAGTCACGAAAACTCAATGCAGTGTGAGCTGGCGCATTCAGTATTTTCGGTACCAATCGCGCTGGAAGTCCAAAATGGAATTGACTGATTCTTTTGAAATTCCAGCATCATCTGCAAGGTCTCAAAAATTGTAAATCGACGGTTTGCAAGCTCCAAATCTTTAATTTTTTGGACGTGAGCTTCGTCGGTTGAATATTTGGTCGTCGAGAGGGCTTTCATCTTCAACGCGTTCTCTGCCTTTTTTTGAACTGTTTATACCACTTACGTTCATACAGTTCTGATATAAGAATGCTCACCGAATGCCTTCTGCAACATTCTACACGTTTCCGCAAACAAAATTTAATGCAAGTTCTTTCTAAATTAATTCAGACATTTCAAAAATCGCCGGAATCAGTTTTAGCGTCTCACAAAACCAAGTGTAACATTCAAACACTAATGAATATTTTGGCGTACAATTTCACACGTCAAGGACAGTGCCTGCAACGTAAAAAAAAATAAACAAATAAATTGAAATTCCATAAGTAACTTGAATTTTAAATTGACTTGGTCTTACTTTTTGAGACACAGTAGTAAATAGTTTTCTTGAAATTTGAAAATTAATGATAAAAATTTTAGCATTTAAATTTTTAAAATCATTTACAGCAACATTAACTTTTAAAATATAGATATATATAGGTGTTAAAAGGTTAAAAGAAATTAATTGGAGCGAAGACTAAAACGTTTATAATTGCGTGAGAGCAGATAATTATTTTTAAATGATCGCGTGATATTCCACCCATATTAGTGAAATCCAATTCAGGGAAATAATCAGTAATACTAATCCCTCATCTAATATTTGGTTTTGGTTTGAAATGATTAGTTTTAAGCGTTTTTGGGACATTCAAAGTTGTTGAAGGTCACTCTTGGTCACTTTTTTTACTTGTCATAAATGTGGTATACAAGAACTTTTCAATACTATTTTTAAAAATTCAAATGTGGAAAAAGAATGTAAATGAAGAAACCCATATTTATTATTCCCACCATAATCTTTTTTTTTCTTTTTCTCACATACAAAAAAAAAGATTTATTTTGAATGTTTTATTTCTAACCGAATAATTATGATTAATTATTTAATTAAGATTAGTTATCTGAATGTTTTATTTCTATCCGAATAACTATGATTAATTATTTAATTAAGATTAATTATTTGAATGTTTTTTTTTTCTCCAAATATTTAAATTTAAAAATAATGATAAGTATTTTACTCGCCAAGCTTTGAATTTTATAATCATGAATTAACTAATTAAACTGAATAATTTTTAAAAAATTGAAATAATAATGTGAAGATAAAGATATTTTTAACACATTATATTTATAAAAAATATGATTAATACCAATTTAATAGACAGGAAATTTGTCTTTTGAAATTCAAAATTTTTCGAAAAATAAAAAATAAAAGTGAAAAACTTAACTTCATTTAATTTATTTTTGAGTTTCAAATTTTTAATGACCAATAATATTAATTTTGAATAATTCCTTATGACGCTGCATCATATCTGAATAAAATATGTATTCATATAATTAGTTGGACAGATTTATAGTATACATGTTGGGATTTTTTATTTTTGTTACCTGAAAATTACCTAGCGCTCGTTAACACAAGATTAGGGTTAGAGGCTCGATGATGCCATGGATGTTTGTAGTAGTTCGGAATCCATTTTAAATAGGTACCGGTCTAATATGATTGTAAAGCTTTGGGCGTATGGCTGGCAGCCTATCCCTTAAAAAGAAAAGCCTCTGTTGTCTCGAAATCTGCCAGAAGACTTGACCACCATTGTTGCGTCAATGACAAAAAAAAGTTATTTTCAATTTTTAAAAATATATTAAATATTTTTGTCCTTAAAATGCGGTTTATTGTTTAACTTAATGCAAAACTGTAATATATTATATTAAACAAAAATTATTTAGTTAAAAGAATATTAAAATTATGTTTAAAATTAATAATTAACGAGTAAGATGTATCTGCTTATAAATAAATTTCTTATACATTCAACCTTATTTTCATACAGGCTATTCTAAATCTGCTTTAAAATTACATTAATAAACATGTTGCAAAAGCAATGAAAGTTAAATAATGTTTGTTGAAAAGCATGAAACATTTGAGAGGAACCAATATTAAAATGTCATGGTTTGATGGTTCATGTAAAAAAGCAAAGTTCCTTGATTTTTGCAGATTAAGATCAGAATTTCTGAATCACTTTTTGATTATTAAAAAATTAAGCATTATTTTTTTTAGAAAAAATACACATTGTTGCGTCGAAAGCCAGGTCCCCGTGCATAGGGAAGTCAACGCCCTATGTCCGTAAACATCCTGCCTGTGGGGGTGTCTGGCAGGGGTGAGATGACGAGAAAGAAAGGAATGTAAGAAAGAGGAGTTGAACAACTGTAACCAACGAGAAAGGTTGCGTGACCAGTCCATCCTCGAGTGTGATGGCTGCTAAATAAAAGAGTTCAAAAAGTGTAACCCCTTGAGAGAGGTTGTGTGATCAGTTCATCCTCGAGTGTGATGGCTGCCTAAATAAAGGAAATTAATTAATACAGTCCACTTCGTGTTATTCGTGTGTGTGTCGAATATTATTTGAGTTTATTTGTGTGTGATCGAGCTGTCGAACACACATAATTAAGAATGCATCCATTCAATAAACAGATTTTACTTATAGTAATTAAGCGTGTCTGTATCGATAAGACATTAAACAGTTACTAAAATACATTATATAAAAAATAACATGCTGTTCTGTAATAAAACCACTCATTCATATCCCAGAATCAAAACGGAAATTCTATAAAAGTTTAATTATTAGAAGTATTTAAATTTAGGTTGCTTCAATATTTCATCATATACTGCGCCAAGTAAAAAATTGAAATACAAAATTTAGTTTATTATCATTTAAAAATAATTTAACGATAATTACAATATATAGGATTTCGAACATAAGTCTTAATGATGAAACTACATTGTTTCCCTTCCAACACATTTTATCAAAGTATTATACCACTGACATTGATCGATATTCATCATTGACATTCATTTATCTACATATTATACCACTGATTTTCATCGATATTCTTCATTGACATCCATCAATTGACAATCTTAATATCCTTTATTGACATCCATTGACATATGATATTATCGATAAGACTTTAAACAATTATTAATTACGTTATGCAGAAAATAACATACTGTTCTGTAATAATACCAATCATTCATAACCAGAACCAAAACGAGAATTCTTAAAATGCTTAATTATTAGAAGTATTTAAACTTAGGTTACTTCAATATTTCATCATAATACTATATCAAGTTAAGTTTTGAAATACAAAATTTAGTTTCAAGTCATTAAAAAAAAATTACCGAGAATTACAATGCATAGGATTACGAAAATAAGTCTCAATGATGAAACTACAATTTTCCCCTTTCAACCTCATTTATTTACGTATTATACCACTGACATTTATCGATATTCTTCACTGACATCGATATTCATCATTGACATTTATCTATCTAAGTATTATACCACTGATTTTCATCGATGTTCATCACTGACTTGCATCATTGACATTATTGATAAGACTTTAAACAGTTACTAAATTTCGTTATATAGAAAATAACAGGCTTTTCTGCAATAATACCAATCGTTCAAAACCAAGAACCAAAATGGGAATTCTTGAAACATTTAATTATTAGGTGTATTTAAATTTAGGTTGTTTCACTATTTCATCACATATTGCGCCAGGTTAGTTTTTGAAATACAAAATTTATTTTAATATCATTTAAAAACAAATTAACGATAATTACAATATATAGAATTTCGAACATAAACCTAATGATGAAACTACATTTCTCTTCCAACATAATTTATCAAAGTATTATACCACTGACATTCTTCCCTGAGATCGATATTCATCATTGACATTCATTTATCTACATATTATACCACTGATTTTCCTCGATATTCTTCATTGATATCCATCTATTGATAACCTTAACATCATTCATTGACATCCATTTACAAATGATGTTATCGATAAGACTTTAAACAGTTACTAAATTACATTATACAGAAAATAACATGCTGCTCTGTAATAATAACCAATCATTCAGAACCAGAACCAGAACGAGAATTCTTGAAACGCTTAACTATTAGAAGTATTTAAATTTAGGTTGCTTCAATATTTCACCATATACTGTATCAAGTTAATTTTTTTGAAATACAAAATTTAGTTTCAAGTCATTAAAAAATTAACGAGAATTACAATGCATAGGATTTCGAAAATAAGTCTCAATGATTCAATGATGAAACTACAATCTTCCCTTTCAATATCATTTATTTACGTATTATACCACTGACATTTATCGATATTCTTCACTGACATCGATATTCAGCATTACATTTATCTATCTATTATATCACTGATTTTCATCGATATTCATCACTGTCATTGACATTATTGATAAGACTTTAACAGTTACTAAATTCCGTTATATAGAAGATAACATGCTTTTCTGCAATAATAATCGTTCAAAACCAAGAACCAAAAGGGAATTCCTGAAACATTTAATTATTAGGTGTATTTAAATTTAGGTTGTTTCACTATTTCATTATATACTGCGCCAGGTTAAGTTTTTGAAATAGAAAATTTAGCTTTATATCATCAAAAATCAAATTAATGAGAATTACAATATATGGGATTTCAAACAAAAGTCTTAATGATGAAACGACAATTTTCCCTTCCACCGTAATTTATCTGAGTATTATACCACTGGCATTCATAGATATTCATCATTGACATTCATTTATCTAAGTATTATACCACTGATTTTCATCGATATTCATCAATAAATCACTGGCATTATCGATAAGACGTTAAGCAGTTACTAAATTACATTATATAGAAAATAACATGATATTCTCTAATAACAATAATTCAATAAAGAACCAAAACGGGAATTCTTGAAACATTTAATTATTAGAAGTATTTAAATTTAGGTTGTTTCACTATTTCATCATATACAGAGCCAGGTTAAGTTTTTGAAATACAAAATTTAGCTTAATATGATAAAAAACAAATTAACGAGAATTGCAATACATAGGATTTCAAACAAAAGTCTTAATGATGAAACGACAGTTTTCCCCTTTCCAACATAATTTATCTAAGTATTATACCACTGACATTCATTCATTCAAAAGTACCTCCCCTTTACCTACACGAACGAATTCCCTTCTCTGGAATCTATTGAGGTCATTTATACCACAAATTTACTTTCGTTCTCTTCCCAACGTGCAAGACATGACAATGCGAGATTAAAGGCAAATCCTGCCAATGGGCAATTATTACAAGCTTGTCTAGAGGGCAAAATCAGAAACAGAAGGACGCTGTTAGAGAGATAATTATTTGCCACGTGATTAGAATAAAAAAGGACAAAGATTCTGGAAAACTTTGTGTATGAATCTGCTGTTCCATCAGCTGTAAGATAATGAAAGCTCTTTTGATCATTAGTAAGATTTTTTTAGCATGCATTTAAAGGAAATGACCATGTTTAATGCACGGTTACTTTTCTGAAAACTGGGTGAAAAAAAATGCGTTTAAAAAAGCAAAGAATTCATTGAATTAGCAAATGAATTTGCAGGAATTGCAATTTATAATAAGTTTAAAGATACGATCATTCTAGAGTGGTCACTTATACTGGTTGATCTTGAAGATTTTTTTAATATTCGTTGAGAACTAGTTTTGTTATGAATAAATACACTTTATGAAGTTATTTTGTAAATATTAAATTAATTTGTTTAATGACGTTCTTTAATTAATTTTTTAATATTCAGGTAAAATAACATCCATAGTTTAATTACATATTTTTATTTATATAAATTAAATTATTAATTTTGATTTGTATAAAAGATTTCATCTTATTAGAAAGAAAGCCAAACAAACACATTAATTTGAAATAGTACATTTATTATTGTTAATAGTACATAATTTATTAGTAGTAGTAGCAGTATTTTTAGCTGAAATGTTGCAGTAAACATCTATAAATATATTTTATCTGATAATGCAAGGAAAAGCAACAATTTAATGATAAAATAAAATAAAATTTATTTATTTTTAAGTAGCAGTTTATCGACTGACGTACTACAATCAGAAAGTTCACTCTAGTATATCAAGGAGATTAAGAGATCACAGCATTGGAGCGATGAATTCGAGAACATATGCAGGAATTTTCATTCAGGATTTTTATTTTTCATTCATTGTAAAAATTTCAACAAACGTGTTCCTCCGTTGAATCTTATAAATTAAAGTTCTATCAATGGGTCTAACATGGATGTTCTTCATACTGAAGTTTGAGTTTTCACTTTAATTCCGAATCCAGTAATGACATCATATTTTGAATATGTGAATGCATTAATAGATGAGCAATTTATCATTAATAAATTATTAATTGTAAGAGGAGTGACTAAAAATAACAATTTGAGAATAAATAATAGTTACACGCTAATCTCTCTATAAAATAAAAGTAAAGGAAAACCGAGGTTAGGTGTTATTTTTTTCTTTTTGAATACGTTTTATGTATAAGTTCACTTCTAAAGGTAATGAATTATGTTTAAGACACAAATTTCCTGATTGTTGTGATTATAAATAACAATTCTTTAAACAAAAATTTAAAAAATTCTCATTTTCGGCTATATCTTCAATACATTTGAAAAAATGAATGCAAAAAAATTTGAAAATGTCAATAAAATGTCGTGCTTATTTATAATTTAATAAATAAAAGTGCATATTTATTAAATAGTAATTGCATGAATATTATGCATATTTAACAAGAAAGAATGAAAATATTTCAATACAAAATTGCCATTTAATAGTATATATATATATATATATATATATATATGTATATATATATATATATTAAAATGTCCCTAAATAAAAAAACTATCAAAGTGATTTTAAAATACAATAGATAAAATAAGCCTTGCGATGTGAATAGAAGGATGAATACTAAATAATTTAATTTAAATTAAATTCAGAGTATATTTAATATTATACAAATAATAAATTTAAATCCGTACATTTTCCAGCTTGTTTAATTGTTTTTTAAACCTTCTACAAATATTCCATTAAACGTAAATAAATCTGTATTGGAGACACAATGCTATGCAAAGCGAATGAATTTGTATTAACTGCGCATTTTAACAGTAAATCTGAATAGTCCGATTTAACTCTCCACGCACGGCCATTTTAAGGTTACGATTTATCTCTAAGATTGAGTAGCCCGTCACAACACTCAGAATAGTCAAAACATTCAAACTGAATGCCCTTCTGTTAAGGCGTTTGCATTCCATACCACTCATTTATTTTCAAATGATAAAAATTTTTTTTCATGGAAACATTGTTACTCAGAAGTATGAAAATTTTTGTTTATTTATAAGCAAGAAAATAAAATGGAATTGCAAAAAGGTTGAAATTATGGCATAAGGAAATGATAAAAATACACGTGGGCTACTGAAGGTTCTTTAAAGGTTTTTTTTTTTTTTTATTTCTAGTGTTTCAATAAAACAAAAAAATAAATATGTTGTTGCTGACAACTGCTATTTAATTGGCTTGGAAATTAATAGTTTGAAGCAGTATTACTCATATTAAGATTCCTCTTACCAAACAAAAAAAATCTCTCACACCCCTCTGAGAGCAAAGAACGATATCTGTCACCCTTCCCTAAAGTTTATTATATTAGCTTTCGGTTGAGTTACTTGAGACCCTGGTTGTAGAACTCACAGCTTTATTTACACGTGCACAAACACCTTCCACACCACACACATACAATTAGACTTATACAATATTTAACACATTTAAAGACATATAATTATAGATTCGGGGAAGTATTCCACTACTAAACTGAAAACTCGATACTCAGCTACGCGCAGGTTGCGCGAAATATACTTCCTCTCAAGGTGAGAATCTGTAAGTTAACTAATGCTCTAGATATATTTCCTCTCGGGATGAGTTTTTTTAGTTTATCGTTCTTTAGGTCAACTTGAGCACACGAATGCTAAACAGACTGGCATCAACAGTTTAAAAAGTGGATTCCGAACCACAACGAACTTCTATGCCACTGCCAGGATTCTTGAAGCCTGTGTTACCAAAGACCAGTGAGCTAGCCACTTGGCCATAAGGCCACTCTCGGGATGAGAGACTATAAGCTAAAAGTTTCTCAGCGGGAGCGTAAGGTTTCGCTGTACTTCCAATAGGGTGAGAGTCTCGAGGCCTACTGAACGCTATATAGGGGGTGCTCTTGAAAGTGTATAGGATATACGGTTACGGTTATACGGTTATAGTTTATTTTATTTAATATGTATAAAAGAGTTTTTTAATCAAAAGATTAAAATATTAAAAATATTATTATATATAGTTGACACTAAAAAGATTTTATTGAAATATAACAAAATTAGTTACACATATTTATTGCAAATATAATTAAGTGATCGTTTTCCTTACAGAAATAGAATGTGAGCTTTTAGTAATTGGTTTTTCTGTCATATATAATTAGAAAGTTGTCTTTAGGTTATTCAGTAATTCGGACTTGGGATTATATAATTTACCAAGAAAACAAAATACCACTACACAAGTACGATGTTATTGAAGGAATCAAGAATGTTAAGATTTTTACGTCTTTTTTACAGACTAATTATAAGTAATACTATTTAAATTTATAAAATAAAAGTTAATATTTAAGAAAATTCTTTCAAAAATTTTTTTTTTTTTTGTTAAAATAATTTAATTTTTATATTTAGGAGATTAATCGACTGCCCACCTTTTGAAAATCTGTGTAACTTGATGATCGCTTCTCATAGTTTGAAAACCATTGGTTTTAAAAGTCATTAATTTATGACATATGTTCTAAATATGATGGAATAATATATTTAAAATATTTTTCACGGGCGTTTGTGTAGTTTATTTAGTTAAAAATATTCAATTTAAATAATTATGCTGAGTGTTAAAAATTTAACAAAATCCAAATTATAATATTACAGAATTAATTATAGCTCAGTATTCAATCATACAAAAGTTGATAAGAGCTTTTAGTTAATTTGTTTCGTTATTAATTTTTTTTTGTTTTAGACAACTATTTTTGTTCATACTGAAATTGTTATCATGTAAAAGAAAAATGTTATAAAAACGAAATTGTTATAAATAATGATTGAAACTATTTCTAAAATAAGTTTGTTTAAATTAATAAAAACCAAGATAAAACAATATTTTAAAAGTTACAGATATTTTTTACTACAATTTTAATGCAATAACTTAGTTAAAACATCTTTCATTACAACAAGAACTATACATTTTATTTAGGATGATAATAAACGTAAATAATATGTGATCTTCAAAAAATTTTAACAAAAAAAAAAACAGTTTTCTTTATAATTTTTTCCTCGTAATTTTCATATATAATTACAATTTTTTGCAGAAAGATGTACTAAATTGTTTTGATTTGTAAACAAGTAATATAAAAAATGTAAGTCAATTCCTACTTTTTTTCAATATATTACAGAAAGTTCGTTATAAATAATTTTCGTTCATTTTTTTAAGTTAGAAAAAATTCTCTCTCTCTCTCTGTCACACACACACACACTTTCCATCTCTCTCACTAATTTATTCACATGTTTCATTTTCCATTTTGTTCCCTTCTTGAATCAGACTAGAACCCAGAATGAGAAAAGAATCTGAAAAATAAATTTTTTTCCAGCGATCTACACACTTCGCCACTGACGGTATTTATTCGTAAATTTATATCCTGCTAAATATCTCATATAAGAGAAATTTTTTTCACCCATATAAAACTAAAATTAGTTAATTAAATTTAGCTAATGAATTAATATTTAAAAAAACTGTATTAACACCAAATATCATCCATTACAAGTTTAAAAAATGTATTTGAACTTGAGTGGAGGAATAAAAGTATTTTATTAACGATTGAAAATTTGAACAAGATATATATAGGAGAGCGTGAACTAATAGCAGGAATTGAATGATTATTGTTTTTGTGTGTATATTAATGATTCTGAAATATATTTTTCTTTCTAATGCAGCTGGCAAACACTTAGACAGCTTGGTCATGGATGCTTTAAGGCAAGACTGCACAACGTTACTCACTTTGCATTACCCAGGAGCGCGTGTAACTTGAAGATAAGGCACGGACGCGGAGTAACAATGCCCCCGCATTGGTCTACGATCCTATTAGACCGGGACCTACGGTTTAAAGTGGATTACGAACTACTACAAACATCCATGGCACCGTAGGGACTCGAACCCGTGGCCCGAGCCAGAGCGCTAGGCCATTCAGGCTCTCTGATTTTGAAATATATGACTACCTATAATAATATTTAAACAACTGACTTAACAACAATTCAATCAACAATCTTAAATTCAATACCACATACCATTATAAATATTTCACCCACAAATATATTTTCAATTATAGAAATTCTTCAAACTATAAGTAGTTTCGACATTTAAAAACCGTAAACATGTCTAAGCTATCCATTAATTCTGACTTTACATATCATTCTACAGAAAAATTTTTAAACTGTTAACATTTAAACTTATTTTAATTCCCAATGAAAGTATTATTATTTTACAAAATTCACTTGAGAATATGTGCAAATACCACCTATGAATACGGATATCCGGAAGGCATGCGGTGAATACTAAATATCTGACTATTTAAATCTCTTGTTAAAATCTATAAAAATAATATAAATAAAAGGAAAAGAAATTCCTTCTGTTGTTCTGAAAACTATATATAAAATTTTTTAGAAAAAATATCTTGTATTTTTTATTTTTAAATTTTATTTATGATAAAAAAATTAACATGGAGTTTTTTACACGCAAAATTTTTCACTGATAAAAATTTAGAATTTTAAAATATTATTTATGATGAAAATGAAGTTATGGAAAATAACAAGTCACAAATAACTTCTTAAATTTAATTAATTGCAATTAATTTCCTTTTTACTTCCTTGTATTTTCCAAGTCTTTTAATAAATTATGTATTCATCTGAATTAGTATGTCAGAGATAGAGTGGGTTTTTTTACAGTGACAGGATTTTTCTTAATTAGAAAAAAAAATATTTTTATTTGTGATTTTGAATCGAAAGGATTTACGAATTTGTTATTATAATAATGGACAATTTTTCAATCTGTGAGCCATTATTCAAACCTTGGAATTCCACATAAACCTTCCAATGTTCCACTATTGCTTAAAGTACTATTCCACTCCACTATACTTCTATGCTTTAAATAATTAAAAAATTTTGGTGAATATTTGCTTTACGTGTTTTATTAATTAAATATTTTTTTTTTTTTCAAATAATCAATCCCAGCTAATTTTTCTTGTATATATTTCTTTAATATTTTTTTTACTAGAATAGCTCCATTAAATATTTTAATACTCATAAAAGTTCTGTAAATTAACACAGTTTGTAGTCCGCTAATACAGTGATGTATTTCACGTTTTTTACTATACGCATCACCTGTATCACATCACGAAGGTAAGGAAAACATTTTTAAATACGCAAACAAAAACAAGAGCTCTTTCATGCCTCAAGAAATGCTTTTATTCAGATTTTCTTTAAGAAATGCTTTAAAAAATGGCTGGGATCACGTTTCAGGACATACACGACTTTTTTTCCTCATACGTATGGGGGAAAGTTGTTGTGATTTTTCCAAAAGTCCTGTCCTTGACCCATTTCTCGGATGCTTTCGGTTCAGAGCAATCAACTCATAAAAGTCTTGACGTATTGTGTTGACTTCAGAAAAAAAGGATAATTAGCTAGAAGGCTTAAAGCAATGCTATCTTTGTGGTATTTTGTGGGTGAGGGTGAAATTTTGTGGTTACTAATCATTCTAAATTGCAAGAGAAGATTGTATGGTAGGTTGCAACGAAATTGACATGAAGAAATTTCTTGAAATTCCTTTAGATAAGCATCCACTTTGAAAATTAAATATATTTGCACATAATAGTTTTAGAAAGGTTTTTTCAATTCAATTTAAGCAATAAATAACTCATTTGATGTTTATGTTATAGGAAAACAAATAATTATATTTGAAATGTAATCAAAATAAATATCAATTTTCTAAAACAGCTAACAAATTTTTAAAAATTTTAAAAATACTTCTATTCATAAATTGTGTTTAAAATCTAATATCAATGTATATTTTAAATTACACCATTTTCTAAAATTTTAATTTTTAAATAACAATAAAATTTTAAATAGTAGTCGTTTTAAAGACATTTTAAATATAAATAATTATTATCAATTTCAAGCAAAAAATAAATAAGAACTTGCATTTAAATTCTATAATTGCAAAATTATTGTAGATTAATTAGACCCATGAAAGTTTGCAAAATAGTTAGTAAAATTATACTTATAATCTTAAAAGTTTAAAATAATGTTTACAAAAAATTACAATCAAAAATGTTTCAGAAAACTACAGAAGAAATTTGAATTTATTAGGGTATTAATTTTATTCTAAAAACATCATGAAGCTACAACAATTCTTTATATATTTAAAAATAATTTTTAGATTGTCTTTGCCATTTTTTATTTGTAAATTGATCTTTATCCACTTGGATTTCATTTTTACAAATTGAACTTATTGCTTATAATTATCGAAAAAAAAATGTTATTTTCACAGAAACGTGCAAAAAAAAAGTTGATACAACGTAATAGAAAACATTAATCACTTAATATCTAATTGATTTTTGTTGAATTAAATATTGGAAAAAAAGTCTTTGTACTTTTTTGTGCCATTCTAATTTTCCAAATAAAGAATGTAATATACAGCATGTATTTAGAGTTTCGGTTCAATTCAACTAAATTATAATTATTAACTATATATAAATCAATCTAATTAAATTATAAACAAAAATAATAATTAGTAAAAAAACATTTTTGATAATTTTTTAAAACAATTTATCATTTCAAGAATTAACTATAATAAGTTTCAGAAAAGAAGTATCACTGAATTAAAAGAATGTAAAATTTTTCAATCATTTTCTAAATAAATTACGTATATAACCAAGATATTACAATTATCGATTGTGCTAGTCATTATGAAAACAATATTTGAAATAGAGATAAATGCATTTATGTATTTATATATTAAGGATCTGTATTTTTTATTAAGTAAAAAAAAAAATACTAGCTATCAGAAAAAAGCAAACATTGAATTATTTGAGGATTGCGTGATACTTTAATCACATTTTTTTCCGATATGTTGCCTTTTTATGACATCTTCTCATGAGTAGGTAATGTACGTTTCAACAAGACACAGATATGATAAATTAAAAAAAAGAGAAATCGTCTACAGACCCGTATGTTAACAGAAATATATCCCTTCATTTAATATTTAGTTTTCAGGATGTTGAAATATTTATTTAAATATCGAAATATTATTTTATATTTAATTGTTTTTTAGATTAGCTCGGCATTTTAAAATGGAATCTTTCAATATACTCTATTCCTGTTAATTTAAAGCTTTTTGTAGTTCAAATTAAGACTTTTATACTGGAAGATTTACACTAATTTATTGAACATTTATTTAACATTTTTGGTTGTTCATAGCCTTTTCTTTGGATTTCATATTGAAAATGAACAAATAGTTTATATAAATGAAAATGAACAAATAGTTTAATAATATATTTATTCGTTTTCGAGGTATCAACAAAGATAGAAAATAAATTAAAGAAAAAAAAATAAAAAATGACACGATCACTCAAAAAGAATTAAAAATAAAATACATTACTGAAATTATGGCCAACATTCTTACGTGTCAAATTATAGTAAAAATTTCTTAAAAAGTACTGAATCATAACAAAAATTTGTAAAAGTATTTTTTTTTTTAATAAAACAATTCAAACATTCGTATGATTACGTATCTTATTAGTTTGCTATATATTGTGAAAACAAGATATAATAAAATTTTGCATATTATTAACTTGTAAATTTGTATCAAAGGAACCTTTTTTACTTCTTTTAAAGACTGTACAATAATTAAAAAAAAAAATAAGATAATAATTGAATTTCTCAGGCCTCACAATTTACACAGTATTATTTTGAGCAGATTTTGTTCCATTGTTTATTGCTTATACATTGCTTATTAGCAGTGACAGCAAGCCCCACTGTTGAACATTAGGGCTGAGGTTCAATTCACTTTCGGCTTTGTTGTATAGACGCTGTTTCAAAAATCGAGGAAACTCGATGGCGTTCGTTGTGATGTTCAGCATCTCACCTCCTTAGTTGGACTATCAGGCGTGAGTTTTCCGTGTTTTCTCCCATACGATGCTCATATTCGGAGTAGTTTCCCCTAGATGTCCTCCCAGAAGGCACTGCTCTTCTTTTTCAGTGACGTTGAGCAAAATCAGACTTCTACCTACGGATGCTCCATCACAACAGAAGCTGCCTCTTTTCCTCCATCCATGAGGATACGATGACAACAGCAACAACATTCTGTCAAACAGTGATCTACATTGGTTTGAATAAAAGTCTTCCCTGAAGGCACTGCCCTCCTTCTTCAGTAACACGGAGACTAATCAGACTTCTACCTACGGGTGCTCCATCAACAACAAAAAGCTGCCCCCCTCCCCTCTTCTCTCCTTCCATGAGGGATACGCCGACAACAACAACATTCTGACAAACAGTGCTTTTTATTGGTTTGAATAAAAATCCTTTTGGAAGGTACTGTCCTCCTTTTT
This sequence comes from Caerostris extrusa, assembly GCA_021605095.1. NCBI lineage: Eukaryota > Metazoa > Arthropoda > Arachnida > Araneae > Araneidae > Caerostris > Caerostris extrusa. The sequence goes on from BPLR01000748.1 coordinate 248,671, forward strand.
CAGCGACACGGAGCAAAAGTCAGACTTCTACCTACGGGTGTTCCATCAACAAAAGCTGCCCCCTCTTCCATCCTTCCATGAGGTATACAACAACAACATTCTATAAAGCAGTGATACTTTCTGCTTTTAATTTTTTATTGACTTGAAATAATTTTTTTATTTATTGACTAATTATATTTTAAATATAATTAAACATTTTCAAAATTAAAGAATCTGCTATATGACAAAAATTGCTTCAGCAATAAAGTAAATAATTTCGTGATCATATCATAAAAGGCTAAAGATAAAACAAAATTACCAGTTGTTCTTATGAAATTATCAGAAATATTTCTTTGCAAGATACAAGAAATATTTCTTTGCAAGATACAATAATTTCATATGAGTGTATTTAATAGCCTTTGTATAAAACATTTAAACAAAAGGGCACTTATAAAATTTCAAGAATTAACACTATTCTTGGAGTAAAATACTTATGAAAAAGGGGAAAGATTCATCACCAAATACAAGCTAGATTTCACAATAACTGATTGACTGACATTGTTATTCAAGGTTTCCTTCTAGAAATTATGCGTCGTATTATTTTTAATTTAAATAGTCATATTGCATTATACATATATATATATTAAAAAGCAGGAAGGTTACTATTTGAACTTAAAGTAACACAAGGAAGTTATTTTTTACTATTTAATTGATGTCGTCTCTTTTCAAAACTTTTTTTTTGTGTTATTTTTGTTACAAATTACACCTTGAATGTATAAACGAAATGATGATTGACATGAATAATTTTTAATATTTATTGACAGAAATAAGTTTAGAATATGTATGTATTTCTATACTACAATTATAATTTTCTAAAAGAGATTTCCTACTTTAAACTTTAGGAAAGTTTTAAAACTGTATTTTGTCTAATAATAAGTAAATTTTAATGGTTAAATAAAACTGAGTTATGTCAGTAGAAAATAATTATTGTGTATCTTAACTTATGCTGAATTAAATTAATATTTAATTATAATTTTTAATTTGTTATATAAAGGTTTAAAAATATTTATTTTCATTTATAAAACTTTAAAATAATTCTTAGCTCATTTTTTAATATTTTAGTAACTCAAAATTATGGTTATTTATGTCTATAATCAAAGAATACTTTTATAATTTATGCATATAATTTGATTTATTTTATATTTATATATATTTTGTCCATCATACTTCGTATTTATATGTTTTTCTAGAAGTATGAACTTATATTTGTATATAGAGAACGGCGAATTCCCAATTTTTCTCAATTTAATTTTCTAACATTCTTCCTATTATCATAAGTTATGCATGTTATCTTAAAATATCTTGCATTCCAACAAACTCAGTTTTAGTTCTTCTAAATCATCTTTTTTAAGACAATAAAATGTGAGCATGAGTTACATTTTATTGTCTTCAAAAAAAGTTTTAGTTACAGAAACGATTTGTGTAATTAAGTAAATTTATTGATGAAACTCCTGACAGAAATTATATTTCTTTAAACAACAAAACAATTTTATTAAATTCATAAAAAAATTCAGAAAATTATAGATGCAATTGAATATACTTCATAGAAAAGCTATAATACAATAATATAAGTAAATTAAGCTATAATATAAGTAATAATATAAGCTATAATGTAAGCTAATAATATAATTAAATTTAAGCATAACAAAAATGTATCTGAATATAATTAGTATTTACATGAATAATGGTATAAATATTATAAATATGCCAAAATATTAAAATAATATTAATTATTAATATTTATGATACCATTATTATTATATTAATAATTATAATAATAATTATTATTATTGATTTATGCCATAATAAAAAATCATCTTAATATTAATTATTTTAAATATTTTAATTAATAATTAATTATTATTAATTAAAATTAATTAAAATTAAAATTAAAAATTAATTAAATAATTAATTTTTAGAATTAAAAAAAATAATACTTTATCTATTTATACCAAATGTTCAGCATTACTTTTTTATGTAGCTACTCTTTACAGAAAAGTAAATATATGATGTTTCAGTTTTTAAATATTAGTAGCAAATTAATTAAAAATTAATATACATGAAATGGTTAGTCTTTTATTTTATCAAACTCCTCTATGGCTTCAGCTAATTGCCTTAACAATGTCTTCTATGAGCATTTAAGTAAAATTTAAAAAACAAAATAATTATAAAGAAGGTTGATTCACACTGCTTTTAGATCCACTGCCACCCACTCTCTTCAGCCGCTCTGAAAAGTGGGGCGTGATCCCCAAAGAGGAGCGGCCCGAGGGACAATTGACTAGCGCTCTGGCCGTTGGTACCACTAGCTCCAGATTCGAATCCTGGCGGTGGAATCATGGATGTTTGTGAGTGGTTCGAAATCTACTACTACGAAATCTACTATTCGAAATCTACTTTGAATCTACTTTAAAATGTAGGTAACGGACTGTTTAGCCTTCATATGCACAAGATGACAAACGATAGAGCGACAAACCAAACCAAACCCCAACGAGGATGTTGATGAATTTACAGGAGGGGGAGGATTAAATTACCATAAGCAAATGAAAACTAAACTACCTAAAATGAAAATTCCCTAAACAGATAAAAATTACATTGTTCTAAGCCAGGGGTCTCCAGACTACGGCCCGCAGGCCAAATCTGGCCCGCCAGTGTCATCAGTCAGGCAATCCAGCAATCCGCGACAACAAATAGCTTATTGTTGCTGTAATAAGTTGGATAAAAAAAAAACACAGAATGATAATAACTCGGTTTTATTGACTTACTAGGTAAAGCTTAATGACAAGCATAATACGCAGAAAATTTAACTTAAGCATAACAAGTAACAAATAATTGAAATGAACTAGTGAACATCCCGAGGCTGCCCTCGGTAGTTATGTTGGGGTAAAAGAGTATGTACGTATATCGATGTTTGGAATGTATTATCCTGAATCAAGCATATGATTTTTATCCTGAAAATCCCTCGGGAACGGAAAAGCTAAATTAACGCGAATGAAACCACTTGTAAAAATATTCCTAATGAGATTTATGTAATTATATAGACAATGGCAGAAAAATTAAAACGGTTTTTTGGCCCTTGCTACTTACTGGAGTAAACAGTATGGCCCTAAGGCTGAAAAGTTTGGAGACCCTTGTTTTAAGCAAATGAGAATATTTATAAAAATAATACGAAAAAGCACGTTTGATGAACATAAATTTTAGTCATTATGAATTTCAAGATTATCAATAACTCTTTGATTATGTATAGATGTGTAATCTAATTGTAGAAAACCAAATTTCTTCTTAAACCTCGAATATACCTTGCAAAGTGTTTTCTTTAATTCGAATTTTATTAAATCGCAAGCAAAAACTAAATATTTCTCAATAAAATTGATAAAGATATTATACGAAAAGGCTAAAAAAATACATGATATTGAAGACCCGTTACAAGAAAAATTTTGATTATTTTTAAGTATGAAGTTCAATATTTCATAAGTAGCCATTAGTACTTTTTAATGCAAATATTGATTCACTGCGATTAGTAATTATGATAGGATCCTGATGGCCGTGTGGCTAGCGTTCTGGCGCTCGGTACCATAGGTTTTCAGGTTCGAGTCCCGGTGGTGCCGTGGATTTTTGTAGTGGTTCGGAATCCACTTTAAACCCAAGTCCCAGTCTAATAGGATCATAGGTCTAATCGTTATGGGTGTAGATATGCTACGATTAGATCGTGGATCTAATCGTAGCATATCTTCAAGCTACATGTGCCCCTAGGTAGTTCTGAATAAGTAACAGCAGTGCAGCCTTGCTTATGGCATAAAAGATTAACTGTCTCTGCATTGCCAGCTGCATTAGAACAACAGTAGTGATAATAGTATTTTTAATTTATAAAATCTTGCTGTTCTTACATTGTTAAAATTTAGGTGCATGCAAGAATGTTTTTCATTAAGGATATCGTAATAGTAAAGTGTATGACAACTTCTGATCTATCTATATGCGTAATATTTTTTTTATCAATTATTTGCATAAGCGAGTAAAAATTATTAATTTTAATAAAAACATTTATTAATGTTTATCTCTCACAAAATTCCTGATATTTTGCTATATTATAATTATTAAATGCTATTTTACACATAGATATAAGTTTTATTATTAAAGGAAATGAAAACATTATAACCTGCAGGAATGATTGAAACTTTAGCACATAAATCCAAATCGTTACAGCAATTGCCTATCAGTCTTTCTACATTTACAATTGACCTTATTGTTTGAGTGCATATTATTACAACCGAGAAAATCTTAGGAAAATTACTACTGGGAATTTATTTCATAAAAACATACACATTAATCTACTTGTTTGCACATTACTGATCTAAAAATTTTAGAAAATAAATTTTAATGTTTTTTTGAGAAGAATTTAAAACTTATTTTACTAAGTTTCTTTATGCTTATTTTTTTATCAACAATTTTATCACACAAAAATAATTAAGCACAGTTATGATGAAAATAAATTAGTTTTCGTATTTATCAATAAAAAAAATATTAGAATTAACTATTTCATTATTTTAAAATCAATTAATGAAATTTCAGAAATAAAATTCATTAATTAACTTTACTTTGATTAAATAATTTTGTATTAGTAGAATTAAAATAACTAAATGAATAGAAAAGAATTTTCAAAAATTCTAAAACATGCTTTTAAATTCAATGTCCATAAAGATTAGAGCCAAAACAGTGTCAGCAGTAGAGATACAACAGCTCAATTGTCAAAACAGTGTACAACAGCATCAAAATGGTGACAAAACATTGTAACGATGATACAAAGAAAGTGAATACAAAATGGAAACGATAGGATCATTTATTGTAATAAAACTCATAAAAATACATCATTAAGTGCATCATTCTAGATTGAATCCAAAATACAAAAATGGTCAGGCATTGAGATTTCTTAAATAACGTCTGAGTCATCTCTGTTCACAATTTTTGTAAGCAAGACTCTAGTTCTCAAATTCTTACGCTGTCCAACTTGGCCTTCTGCAAGCTTTTAATTGGTGAAAAACTTAAGGAATATAATATTGAGAAAGAATCCTGTTGACCCCCTTTGTTGTGTGTGGCTAAGTGTTATACTGTTAGAAAATAGAGAGTTTTTTTGCCTACCGTATTTTTATAATAAGGTATTTTTTTTTCTTCTAGCTAGCATGCTCATAGGAAATTGCGCATGCGTATCTGTAATAATGTTTCCTATGAGCATGCGCGCTAGGAAGAAAAAAATACCGTACTATAAAAATACGTGGAACTTGTGGTGGTGTTGTGGAACTTTAAGTGAGGGCATACATAATCGTATGCAATGGCACATGAAACTTTCACACCAAGTATACACGCAGTTTATTCATGAATACCGTAGAAGCTAGAGGATGCATGGATACTACAGAAATCATAAAAAATACGATGAAAGTTGTTGACACGGGCATTGATAGAGCATTAGTAGGCTGAGCATAGATATATTGATAATTATGTATATATGGATACTATCTATAGAATCAAGATTTCTTATAACAACATCCTCTTATAACAGCAGCATCTCTGTTCACAATTTTTTTTAGCATGACTTAATCAAACTTCTATGCTGTCCAACTTGTCACCCCGCAAGTTTTCAATCGGTGACAAATCTGAGGAATATGATACTGAGAGGAAATCCTTTGACCCCCTTTTTTGTGTGGCTAAGTATTAAACTATTAGAAAATACCTCATAGAAATTCTGCTATGGGAAGCAACACGTGTGTACTGAAGGAGGTAATGAACAATAGCTGGGGTGTTATAAAGTTGTAGATCTTTACCAGATGGGATAGATAATCGTATGCAATGATACGTGAAACAATTACACCAAATATAGACACGTTACAAATAGTGTCCAGCAATGCCCAACAATAAGACTTTTACATCAAGACCTCCAAATACGTACATGATTGTCATCAAAATCAAACGGAATCCTAATTTGCCACTGAAGACGATCTGTCACCTCTTCATCACAGTCCAATCCTGCTGAACGACGAGCCAGTCTAAAAGAAGTGAAGTTGGATGGTAGCTCTCAGGTGAGCATACGTATCGAGGGCACAATTGCAAATGATTGTCGGCTACTCATATTGAAGTGACATAAACAGATACATGGAGTCTGTGTGAATTTTACCATCTGCCTGCGTGATTGTCGGATGATGAAGTTGTTTTTCTGGTTATTAGACACCCAGGGGTATTTTTGGATAAAAACTATATGTGTGTGAATTCATTGTCGTCAAATGGTCCTAATATCTTCTTCAATATTGTCAGAAAGGCCGAGGTAGCGGGCAATTTGCACCATCCGGGCTCCATCATACTAATGATTCTTCCCCTCTTTAACTCCGGTGTAAAGATACATATGACGAAACATCTCTTTCGGATAAACTGATTTTAGATTATCTTATGTCAACTATTTATGGCCGTGATGGACGTACATATCTCTATTGGCATTACAATATGCCTACACAAATGCTTGCAATTATAGCATTGATGATATAATTGTAAGCATTTGTGCATGCACTTCATACAAATATTTATGCCGAAAATTTGATTACTTCATTTTGGTGTACTAATTTTTAAGATAGTGAATATAATTGATTACCTAATTAAAAATACTTTTGAAATTCGGGAATGTTTTGTATTATTATCTAAATTCCTTTTTTTATGATATAAAGAACACATTTACAAATTTTTATAAATATCAGAATTTGAATTTTTATTTTTTGTGAATATTATATTAACTTACAGAACACTTAATGCAATTTCGAAACGCTTTAAATTTAAATTTCATATATATTTCTCTTTTCGATTATATTAAAAATATTTAAATTAATTAAATTAGGTATATATTAAATAATTATACCTAATAAAATTATTATAATATTATTATAATTAATTATATAATTTATATATCTTATAACAACATTATTATATATTATTATAATTTTATTATAATATTATTATAATTCTAATTATAATTTCGTCACGTTTATAAATCCGTGCATTTAGAAAGTTTATGGTATGATTGAGGAAGCTGTAAAGATTTCAATAAATATTTTAAATATACAAGAAATCTTCATTTAAAGAAAATAAAACAAAATTAGAAAAGGAAACCCGAAAATTGGCATCTTTAAAAAACATTATTCATTATAATGAGTTTATAATTGCAATAAATTCTTCATGAATTATATACGTTTTAAGTTTTTACTCAGTGTGTTTCAAGATTATTATTGTAATCTCCTTTTCAAAATTTTTATTATTATCTACTTTTTGATGACTATGACACATGACTATGATAAATAGCTATAAACTGATTATAATTGGAATTCAATATTATGATTTCAAAGACTTTTGCATTTCCTTATCACTAAATATAAGGAAATTCTACAGGCCACAATAATTGATTGTCTGACTTGTAATCGCATGCATTAGTGGCTATGCAAACAATTAGAAGGCTTGAGTAGGGCCATACGCTATGATCTCTGTCTGAATGATGATATTATTTGATGTCTTTTATTATATTCCTTCAGTATTTTGGGGTACAATTACTACTTTGAAAAATTAGAAAATTCGCTTGAATTGAAAATTCGCATTCTAGTATCTACAATATAATTATTCTTCATGGGCACAACAACTCCATGGTGGACTAAAGTCGTTTGCCTGCTGGTAGATTTCGAGACACGAGTGTTTTCTTTTTACAAGATAGGGTTGTCAGCCTACGGTCAAGGCTCTACAGCCATATTAGACAGGGACCTACGGTTTAAAGTAGATTCCGAACCACTACAAAAATCGAGGGCACCACCAAGATCGAACCCGAAACCTGTGGTACCGAAGCCAGAGATTTAAGAATATTACTGACCAAAAATAAACCAAGGATTAATTCATTGATAGCTGCGCACTAGGTTCATGCGGGGTAGGGTTGTCTGCCCTACTCCCAACGCTCTACAGTCATATTAGACTGGGACCTAGGGTTTAAAGTGGATTCATAATCATCACAAACACCCATGACCCAGCAGGAACTCGAACCCCAAGCCTGTGGCACCGAGCGCCAGTACGACATAATGACCTGAGTAGAGAATTTTCCCAATTTTTTAAAAATACGACACATAAATCCTACGTCGCAAGTTTTTTTAAAGTTTTTTTTTATTATATCTTCACGCCTTTCTGTTTAAAGATATACTCTGACAGATCTATTGTACATTTATAATGCTGAATCTGTTACAATCTGCTGCTTTGTAATTGCAGGTATCCAGATAATCAAATGCTCAACATTATAAATTAATTAAAAAATGCATTAAGCTTTACATTGCCATATTTTTATTACGACCAAATTGTATTATATTTTCCATATATCTCCATAATATTACAATTCCTATTTCTTTACTTAATCTACATTACAGTACAATCCAATTATATTTTCTGCGGCAACTTACTTACTTACATTGCAACATCTCAGGAAATGGTCGCGACGCTTGCGGAAGTCTAAAGCTTTGCAAAACTGTCTGTACTGAACGTGACAACTGTCTATGATAAGCAATAACTTCTGTCTTTAATTGTTTATTGTAGACAGTTTCGGAAGGCTATAGAAAATTTAATTCAGCGGAATCAATGTCAAGGATTTTAATTTTGTTTGAGCAATCAACATTTTAATAAGAAATCAAAAGAAGTGGTTCTTTTAGTTTCCAAATCTCATTATGATGACTTTTAATTCAAAAACATCTTCCTTTCCAAAACATCATAAGCGTTCATATATCCATAATTATATATGATGATAGCGATCCATCTATCCATCATATCCATATCCATCTTGATATAATTAGAGCAATAGAGCGAGATACATATTATTATAAACTATACACGATATTGTTTTTAAAAAATCAACAAGAGTTTGAAAATTCAAATGGACTAAAACAGTTAACACCATTATTATTTTTCTTAACGTTAACATTCAAAATTGCATCCTGTATCCAATCCGACAAAAAAATACCATATAATATCTTTTAAAATCTAAACATCATACAAAATTCAATTATCATGAATGGAAGCGAAGTACCATGCAAGCAAATGGTTTTTCATAAATTTTGTTTCTTCACTCTCTTTTTGTTTTACTTCAATTATGGATGATAGAAGATTGTTATATCAATTGATGAACAGAAATTCATTATTTTATCATTTGCTATATATCAAATTGCATGAATCCATATTGCTTACACTATGTCATTACTTTTTTATACTTAAATTCTTATATCCCAACAAAAGTAGAATCCACTCATGACAAAAAATTAATGACCATTCATGAAAACCTATTTTATTAGAACTTACAGTGGCATGTATTTTCATTAACTTCTACTTAAATTAACTTTTATTTTTCCATTATACATTTGACACGTTATTATAAATTCATCACTATCTCGATTAAAATTAATCGTTAAATAACGATATTTATCAATTTGCATCAATCCATATTGCTGTTCACTATATCATTACTTTTTTGGTGTTTAAATTCTTATATCCAAACAACAGTCGGATCCACTTATGGCAACAAATTCATGACCATCCATGAGTACCTATTTTACACTCATGTCCATAAATTAAGGATAATGAAGTTCAGGCAAAGAAAGAGACAGAAGCAAAACAAATTTGACTTATTTGTAAAGTCTATTTATTAAACAAAAGGTAAAGAGCAAAAAAAGATGCTATATGTTTGACATAATTAATAAAAATTGCCATTTTTACTCCCTGGAGCAAATTTCAAAAATGAACGTACTTACAAAAAACAGTATAGCATGGTTAGTATGATGGTTAATATGGAGTATGTTTCCCGGACGATGCAATACAGGCCTTACAATTCCTAGGCATGCTGAGTATCAAATTATCAATCTGATCTTGGGGAATATTACACCACTCATCAAGCAATGCCCTCCGAAGTTCCGGTTGACAGGTGGGGGGGGTCAAGCATATCCCACACATGCTCTATTGGATTCAAGTACGATGAGTATGCTGGCCAATCCATACGGGTGATATCCTCCAATTGAAGGCATTCGTCTACAATGTTTGCACGGTGAGGACGGGCGTTGTCATCCATAAACAGAAATTCAGCACCCATGGCACCCCGAAGCACACGTACATGTTGTTCCAGAATGACATCCCGATAGATGTGGCCTGTCATCGTTACACTCTGAACATGCAGGTCAGTTCTGGAACCAAGAATAATTCCTCCCCAAACGAGCCATCCTGCACCACCGTAACGGTGTCGTTCAATGGTGTTCTCTTGGTGGTAACGGGTACCTGGCGCTCTCCATATGAAAGTCCGTCGAGAATCCGATTGTAAACTAAATCTGGACTCGTCGGAAAACATCACACCAGACCACTGTTGCGGTGTCCACAATGCATGCTCTCTACTCCAGGTTAATCGCAGGCGACAGTGAGTTGCGGTAAGTGGAACACATCTGACAGGCCTACCAGCATATTGACCAATGTGCCCTAAGCGTCTGTGCACGGTCTGCCTTGAAGCTGTCGTACCGGTAGCTGAAGAGAGCTGACGAGACAGGTCTGATGCTGTGCTCTGTCTGTTTCTTTTGGTAGTAACTGCTAAATACCGGTCCTCATTCGGCGTTGTAACTTGGGGGCGACCTGTGCTGTAACATCTACTCACATTACCATCATCTTGTAATCTTTGCCAAAGCCTGGAGATGACACTCTGGGCGATTCCAAGTTCCTCGGATTCTTCCAGCTGGGTACGTCCACATTCCAGTCGTCCGATAATTCTACCATGTAAAAAATCATCCAAATGCTTCCTTTGTGCCATAACTATGCGGTTATTGCACTAAAAGACTTTTTAAAGCGCTTGTGAACAATTTTACTTCTTTGCCACCATTCCTTATATACCCCTCTCTTACACTCTCGTCATTGTGACGTGCTATCCGCGCCATCTGCTGGTTTCCTGTAATTTGCATATTCTTCTTCAAGATGTGTGTGATAATTCTACATGTGAAATTTTTATTTTAGAGTTAAATTTCCGTGTGATTCTGAATTATCCTTAATTTATGGACAGGAGTGTATTAGAACTTACACTGGCATGTATTTTCATTAACTTCTACTTAAATTTTTTTTCTTTAATTCTTATCCTATTATTCATTTGACATGTTATTATAAAATTCAACACTCTCTGGATTAATATGAATCGTTAAATAACCATATTAATAATATCTAAGATAGGGAAAATTATATATCTCCATATTAGATTTAGACCCACTATAGACATTTATTTGGAGTGAAAAACTGCAACATAATGAGTTATTGTTTTTGTGTTTACTATTATTCTTACTTGTAAACATAGATAATATAACAATTACGATACTAAACGCACATTGTAAAGAAATATATAACACTAAAAATGAAATATGAAAAATATATAAATATAAATGAAATCATTAAAAATTAATTGAAATTTTCTCATAACTTCCTCATCTCTCATAATTTTTGACAGTTAATTTTTTTAATATATGGATGAATACATAATGTATTTTTTAATACATTGGTTTTCACAACTTTGGCTGTTATAAAATAAATATATTTTGTAAAAGTGTGATAAATCTCATGGGCCCGAAAAATATTCCACGCCTGATCTAAGAATTCAGATATGTCCGGCTGCTAATTTACGACATAAAAAAGGATTATGAATGATTGTTATTTCTCTCTCACAGCGGGATCAAATCAAATGTCACGCAGTTTCCTTAATTTCGCCACGTGAATTGAAGAGTTGAAAATGCGTACTTCCTGTGATGGTGGATTTAAATTAAAGGCATTAATTCTGTAAAAAAAAAAAAAAAAAATCTCCATTTTTTTTTTTTTTCAGAAAATCATTCTTTTGTCAAAAGTAATGTATTTTAATAACAAAAAAAGAAAAACCTTGACCTGCTTTAAGCAATGAACTTCAAATCACAATTGAAAGAACTAATGTAAATAAGAAATTTCTCTTATGTAAAGGTTTTAGGAAGTACTGTACAAGTAGAATGGAGAATATTTTTGATATTTGTGCTTTGAAATCGATAATATGCAGCTATAAATAATTTTTTCCATTTATCTATAATCACTTGGACACTGAATTATTTCTTTTCTCAATTCCTTTTATTAGCTCACACTCTCCCTATATATATATCTTGTTCAAATTTTCAATCGTTCATAAAATACTTTTTATTCATCCACTCAAGTTGAAATACATTTTTAAACTTGTAGTCGATGACATATGATGTTAATACAGTTTTTTTCAAATATTAATTAATTAATTAAATTTAATAAATTAATTAAATTTTTTAGATTTGAGTTGCATATATCTACCAATAGATGGCGCCATATAAACTTACAAAAATGAATGAAAATTATTTATAAAGGACTTTTACAAGATAGTGAAAAAAAAAGTAGGAATTGAGGATAAAAATTTTTTATATATTACTTGTTTCCAGAAAAGTTCCTCACTCGTGGGTTTAAGTAAAAAGTAGGTACAGACAATTTCATTAGTTTACTTTTAGTTTTTTTTTAAATAATTTATCTTAAAATCATAAAAATATTCCTTCAAGTATTCATAGTCATTTATTTAAAATCCTTTAAATTACCATTGATTTTCAGTCTTTTAGTTCTAGAAAATTTATATGTACGGCCTGTTGCTGATATAATTAATCAATATTAGGTTACATATTCTGCATCAAATTTTTAATTGATTGCGGACTCTGAACTTCTGAATACTCAAAAATTCTTTTTTTCAATTTACAATGAACTTATTATTTAACAATAAATTTAGTTACTAATGTGCAGAATTTAAGTAAAGATTATGTGATATTTATTATATTATATTAATTTGATTATTATTAAAAATTGTATTAATACTTATTTTAGCAAAGATTATTAATATTAATATTGTAAAGATTGATGAAAAAATTTTGATTGATCATTTTTTTATATGTTTGTGAATTTAAAATAGTAAAAATTCGTGTAAAACTGCATAAAATATGACAAAAACACAAAAATAACAATTTAACATAATTTAATGAAATTTATGATATGATATGCCTTAAAATGCGCAGAAATAAAATGTAATAGTTTGGACTGAACAAAGTTGGTAACATTTGATAGGACACAATTTAGGGAGTGGAAAAGATGATTTTGAGATACATTTTGTCTGATTAAATGATTATTAGTATATTTATTAAACCCAACTGATTAGTAATATTAATAAAATTTTATTTATTAATATTTATATTTTTATTCCTTTCGAAACTGTCGTCTGAGGTCTAATAGGAAGCTAATTTCAATTATCGTTCAAAATTCAAGTTCTGTTGAGGAAATAGACAATGTTCATACATATGGATTAAAATTTTTAAATGGTTTTGTCTTTTTAATTAAGAATTGCTTACTAAACTTGGCGGTTTTCTTTTATCGTGATTATTATAATCAGAATAGCATTTATAGTTTTTTCCTCTTCTTACCATCTATTCATGCATCAAGACCTCCATGTTTCGCTTAAAATACAATAAAGAGGGAAAGAAAATAGTATTGATTTTTACTATCTATTATATGTGAAACAACTCAAAAAACTTCTCACCATATATTCATACTATTGATCCCAAATTCTTCCATATGCTGTCGTAATAGCCATCGAATTCATAATTCGTAAAAAGTCATAAATAATTACAATTTTTTTCGCTAATAGTTTCTTTCTTATATGTGCTACGGATGAAATACAAAAATTTATGTATTAAAGTATTATTTAAGTTTTTATTATTCGTATTATTATTAAAGCTTAATGATTTGTAATATTATTAAAGTATTATTATTTGTATACTAAAATTGTTAAAATTCGTTCAGAAAAAAATATTTATATATTTGGAATTAATTAAAAAAGTCTTAATTAATGTTTTCATTTTTCAAACCCAATTAGTCATAGCATTATTGTTCAAAATTTGCTCAGTAATCAGTGCATTAACTTATAATTATGCGAAATTTTAAATTCTTCATATCTTTCCTCTTCCGATGAATGTTAAGAAAAATTTGTTACATCCATTGTAAAAAAGCTAATTAAATTACATCCTTAAAAATATAAAAAAAAATATTTTAGATTATCAATCTATCTATTTATTTGTATTGGTACAAGTTATCAATGGCAGCCTGAGACTCATTTCAATGTCTAATTCTCATCAATTATTATATAATTACATGAAAAATATTTATTTATTTAGAATTAAAAATTAATGCTAAATATATTTTGAGCCAATTTTTTGTTTCATTCATAACTAAAATAGTCATCATAACTAAAAAAATATTTACTTTGAAACTACAATTTCTTTAGTTTAGTTTGTCGCTCCACGGTCATTTTTTGCACACTTAAGGTTAATTAGGTCGAAGCCTACTGTTTAATGTGGAGTCTGAACCACTAACACAAACAACAATGCCACTGCCAGGCCAATTGTCCATCAGGCCGCAATGATTTAAGAATGATCCAAAAACTTTTATAGAGTTTTCATGAGTTTGCTTTTTCAGTTTCATTTTGCGATATAAAAATGTATTTCTAATAATTTTACGAATTATTACAAGGTTTCAAAGCCAGAAATAGTACGTAAATTTCTACTGATTGCAAAAGCAATTTCATTTTAAGGAAAATAATAAATATTTTACGAGAAGCTCATTGTTGTCATGACAATATTTTTGAGAAAATAAAATTGAAGGTCACTTTTAAAGTAACATTGTAAAATGGCGCTTGAATTAAAAATAAGTTCACTGGACTACAAAAAGAAATATAAGACGAACTTATTTTCGCTTAGCGAAAGTGTTATTTCGTCAGACAATTGCGCAAGAGGAGGTCATGCGATTTGCAAAAGGGAAATACCTCTACCAGAGCTTCCTTGTAAGAAAGAATGACGCATCGTTGACACGAGTTGTTGATTAAAAAGTCACGAAGAACTATTGCATTCCGTTGCTGATAAAAGTTAATAAATGATTTCCAAACAAGAAATAATTAATTTTGGGATTTACGCTTTTGTTCGAACATTAGAAGTTTTTATAAATTCTCATTCATTAATTCATTAGAAATATAATTATTTTACGAATTATATGGATAAAATACATTCATACACACAGATGCACTGAATTGTGAACACCGTAGACTAGTGAAAATGTGACTACACAATGGTCTTTGACACATGGCATCATGGCCTAACAAAAGAAATATTAAAATAAATACTTTACATATATACAGTTTATGTTATATATATATATATATATTCAAATTTGTAAGTGGTGTGCAGGTGTGCTCCTACGCAGGACTTCAATTTACTTCCAAATTTCATCAAAATTAGCAAGGATACTTCTAGTCAAAAATCTAGTTCAATTAAAAGGTTATTTCGAAATTAGATCAGTAATTATTAAGAAATTAATTATTATTTTTCCCGGTTGGGTTTATTTTTTACTCGAAGGCCGATTTAAAAATAAATAAACTATACTAGCCGATGAATTGCAACCATCTAAAATTTTATTTAATAAATAACAAAAATTACATTTCCTTTTTATTAATAAAAATGTCATAGTTTCATCCTAGACTCCTATCTCCCCTTTTAAAGTCACCGTAGTTCAATTCAATGAATTCAACTTTTACTTCAGTTTTTTTAAAACATTATAGTGAATCTTTGTTATTTTTAATTCTATTTTCAGAAAAATTGTGAATGAAATAGCAGATTTCCATTATTAATGATTATCTCAAGAAAGATATCATATAACGATTTGTCGGACATTGATAAAGTTCTGTCTAAGATTTTGACCCTTCTTCAGACAGGAATTCTTCTCTCTCCTGTCTACGGATCTTCGAAATTATAGGGGTCAGTTTAGCAATGAGAGAAATAGTATGAGGAAGAAAGAAAGCATTTATAAGAGAAAATGTTTCGTTGAACTTCACTTTGGTTTTATTGTTAAATTTGCAATGCCGCTTAAGGAAAGCAAATTATTCAATCAGACTAGAAATGACTCGATAAGAAGAGCAGCAAGTAAATCTATAAAAAATGTGGAAATATCAGGAAATCTGAATGATTCTAATAGGTCGAGAATGGTCAAATTTGGAGCTGAAGAAAGTGAATATGGTGCTTTGAACAGTCGTGAATCTAAATAAAAGTTAATAAGATAATAAGTTTATTTTCTGAAGTCGTGCAACGCCAAGCTGTATGGGCTAGTATATATAACAAATATATATACTGTTTACATCAAATGCGCAATTTTAGTACATGATTTTTTACTTTACATAATACAGAATTATAATAATAGTTGATTTGAAATTTATTATTTGATCTTATGCGATTCAGTTCCTACGTTCCTAAAGCAAATTCCTACATTCCTAAGTAAAATGACTTTTTAAAAAATGTAAGTTAAATTTTAAAATGTGCATAATTATCTCATTCTTAATATATCATTGTATTTTTTACCCTGTATTAGATTATTTAAGATATTGTATATAGTTATTGTAGATTTTGTTAATAGTTATTTAAAATTAGAGAACAAAATTGGGATTGAATTAAAGATTACCTAATATTTCATTTGGACAGCTTTTAATAAAAGTATGTCATATTTTCTAATTTTAACAAAAGTTTTAATTTATTAATAAATAATCTAAAACTGTTATAATGCATTTATTAATTCCCATATTCAAGTAATGGATTATGTTCATTACAAACATAAAATTTTATTGTTGTAATTAATAAAAATTTAAAAAGTATTATTTTTTAAATTTTCCTTTAGCATATATTTTAAAGGCCATGTATGTAAAGAAATTTAAACCAAGTTTTTAAAATAGTTTGCATTTTAACAATAACTTCATACTATAAAGGAATAACTATCGATCAAGAGTAATAATGAGTTGCAATTGTTATAACAACTAAATCAACTATTATTTGTATTAAGGTTTAATCCCACAAGTTAATAGGGACAATATGCTGCTAATACTAATTTTCGGTTAATAACTACAACCTGCTATTCTAATTCAGACGCCTCGGGAAAAACAGCTATAATAAACAAATTAATTTAAAATAAGTAAAATTTATACAGCTGTTTTTAAATTAAAAGAGATTTTTTTATCTTTTTATATAAGTAAATAAATTTTCATTCACAATGAAATTTTTTTTTCATTTGATGATTAAAAGAAAAATATTAAAATGCTCAAAGTGTTTATAATGTCATTATTCCATCAGAAATACACATAATAATGATTTCAGTTTAAATCGTATATATAGTCATCGGTCATCGAATTTAGGCTTCAATATATATCGATAAAGACCAGAAAAAAAAATGTATTTATTATTATTTTTTCTTTTTAAATGATTAAATAATAAATTTTTAATTTACATTTTTTTTTTCTTCAAGAAAAAAAATGAATTATTAAAAGCTATTACAGCTTTTATGTTTACATCAATAATATTTATAATTATGTTTCTACAATTTCCAGCAAATAATCAAACTCATCATACAGTATTAGTTTCAATACATTTTGAGAAATATAAACATTTATTATTGTTATTGTTATTTGGAATTTTAACTGAAGAAATCATTAAAAATAAAGACCTTTATAAGTTTAAGGAAAATAAGACCTTTATTTTCCTTAAAATATTTGAATTTAGAAATAATAAAACAATTAAATGAATTTTTTTCTTCCATACAATTGTTATCATATCTATTTATACAATATTTTCCTTTTCGCAGTAGTATTACGATTATTTTCATTTTTATGGAAAAAAGATAACACTATCTGGTCTGAATCTATTATAAGCTTATCTTCAGTTTTTAAAGCTGTCTATAAATATTAATTTTATAATAAAATTTGAAGAACTTTTGACGTACATTTTGTTTAAAAGATATCTTTGAATTAGAAATGTTCTAAAACTTTAAAAAATAGAGTAAAAGAACAGACTTCAACTACCATAAATGAAACAAATAAAAAACTATACATTAAAAAATGCATAATTTTGCTTTTTTTTTCATTAATATTTAAATTTCTATTAAAATAACACTTCAATGATTCAATGATTACTCTGTAGATATATTGAATTGCATTAATGAAACGATTTAATTTTTTATTGTAATACATTATTTTATTAAAAATAAAAAAATCACAGGGTATGTTAATGAAATCACCATGAAAAACAATGTAGAAAACTAATAACCATTTGTAAAAGGAATTTTTCAAACAAATATAAGAAACACTTATTGAAACTAGTTAACATTTAAAACTGTAATAATTTATATTCCTTTAATCTATCATTATTTTAATATTATTATATTTAGTTGTATTTCCTGATAATCAGAAAAAATAAAAAACATGAACCATAATTTAAGCTTTTAAAATATACACACAAAAGGCAACTTACCTGACTGTATATTTCCTCACAACATAAAAAATGCAACTCGCAGTTACTTCTTTCAATATATACCTTGCTAAGTTATTTTCCTCCTCAGTAGATATACACATATTTAATTATTTAAAATATATATAATAAGATACCATTAACTTACGAAATTTATTGAAATTTTACATCGCCATATATGATAATAGCCATATCCAGATAACCTTTAGTAGTTTTCTCTTATTATCAATAATAGTATTTCTTATTGTATATGTAACAGTATAATTATTATCTTATTTATGTATCTTATTGTGTTTCTTTTTTGCTCAAACCATTGCTCTCTTATCACTTAGAAATAATCCAGAAAGTACTTGTTATGCCTCCGACGTCAAGGCCGGACTATTTGCCAAGCAGCTACCCTTCCCCATCTGAGACAAAGGAGAAACAATATTTAAGTGTCACGAAAACGGCCGGATTCGCGTCACAGGGGTCTCTGAGCTAATCTGTCTTTCTAGGCCATGCCTTGTCCCCCTGTTCTACGCATGTCTCTCTTTCTCTCTAATAATTAAGGTCTCCCTTTTGATTAATAGTGCGCCATGAATCGGATGGTTCAGTCGGAAGCCCACTTGAGTGCATCCGTCGTATCTTTATGTTAGCATCAAAGCAATGCCCTTTCGTTGGTTGTGGCTTTGTTTTTGTTTTAAATGTAGTGGTAAGTGTTTGTTATTAGCTTGTCAGGATGAATAAAATAATAGTGGGCGCTAAAACTCATGATTGTCGCAAATAAGATAAAATGCTTTTCAAAAGCACTATATCAGAGTGTTTTACGATTCGTTGTAGATGTACAATTTCTACATAAATAATAATAATGCAACAAATGCGCATTATATTCATATATAGTTTGAGAAAATTAAAGTTATTTTCAGCTTTAACTTTCGCTTAACTCGTTTGTTATCTTTCATAAATTATCCCTTACGAACTTTTAATTCCGAAAAGTAAGGGATAATTAATGAAGAGAAGACATCAATCCCAATATAAATGTATCTTTATTTTTACATTTGCCAAGCAGATTGTTTGTATTTTTAAAATTTAGATAAATTTTAAAAAATACAAACACTACAATTTGAAAATCTGTTTTTCCCCCCACATACTAATTCACAATTTTCAACCAGCAGCAGCAGCTGGAGCTTTCAAATTTGGAACGTACATAGGCCATGGCCTAAGTAAAACAGGTTGCTTTAAATTTAAAAGAGATTGTAGATTGCTTTAAAAACTTAAGGATTACCACCCTTGTCCCTTTTTCTGCGCATGTCTCTCTTTCTCTCTAATAATTAAGGTCTCCCCTTTTGATTAATAGTGCGCCATGAATCGAATGATTCTGTCAGAAGCCCACTTGAGTGCATCCGTCGTATCTTTGGTTTGACATCGCGAAAAGCAAAAGCAATGCCCTTTCGTTTGTTGTGCCTTTGCTTTTGTTTTAAATAGTGGTAAGTGTTTGTTATGAGCTTGTCAGAGAACATAAAATATCCGTTAAAACCCATGACTGCCATAAATAAGATAGTAAGTATTTTTCTAAAACGCTATTTCAACGCGTTTTATAATTCATTGTGGATGTGTAATTTTACACAAATTAAAATAATGCAACAAATTCTCATTATATTCATTTATATTTTGTGAAAGTTAAAGCTTGTTTTCAGTTACACACTTTAATTTCGAAATGTAATGGATAATTAATGAAGAGAAACATATCAATTATCAATAAAGAGGTTTCTATAATTAGTTTTATGTTTGCAAAATAATATTTTAGATAAATATTAGAAAACACAGACAATCATATATATAAATTTGAAAATCTATTTGTTTTTCCTATATACTAATTTACAGTTTTTAATCTGTAGCTTTCTGAGCTAATCTGTCTTTCTAGGCCATGCCTTGTGTCCTGTTCCACGCATGTCTCTCTTTCTCTCTAATAATTAAGGTCTCCCCTTTTAATTAATAGTGCGACATGAATCGGATGATTCAGTCAGAAGCCCACTTGAGTGCATCCGTCGTATCTTTGGTTTAGCATCGCAAAAAGCAAAAGCAGTGCCCTTTCGTTGGTTGCGGCTTTGTTTTTTTTTAAATGTAGTGGTAAGTGTTTGTTATTAGCTTGTCAGGGTGTATAAAATAATAGTGGGCGTTAAAACCCATGACTACCGTGAGTAAGATAGAGTGTGTTCTTCTAAAACACTACTTCAGAGTGTTTTACGATTCGTTGTAGAGGTGCAATTTGCACACAAATTAAAATAATGCAACACATGCTTATTTCATTTATAAAGTTAAAGTTAAAGATTATTTTCAGTTACACACTTTTCCGAAATGTAATGGTTAAATAATAAAAAAAATTACATCAGTTACCAATATAGATGCCTCTTTATTTTTACATTTGCCAAATAATATTTGGATAAATATTAGAAAATACAAACAATCTTATATATAAATTTGAAGATCTGTCTATTTCCCCCATATACTAATTCACAATTTTCAACCTGGACCTTTCAAATTTGGAGCGTAGACCTGATCAAAGTAAAGCCACTTGGCCAGAGGCTATGTATCACAAGTAAAACTTGGGGATTGTCCTCTTATCTCTGATTTCTTCCTCTAATTCCTTCAATTTAATAATAGTGTTCGAATGAATTGAATTTTATAGATCCTGATGCCAAGTCCAATGGCATTTTTAATTTTCTTTTACGACTATCATGGAGGATTTTAAAGAAGATTAACATTTAGAGCAAAAATCCCAAAATGTTATACGTTTTACATTAGTTATACAAAGCCTTACAAACACACTTTGTAAAAACTTCATTAAATATATTAATCATTTTCAAAAAATCATAAGGTAAGCGCTGTAGATTAGACGTGCCATCTGAAGGGCGTACTTAGCTGTAGCCCGCAAATGGCTTAATTTCTCCATTTTATCCTTAGATTTCCATTAATGACTTTTTAATTTCGAGAAATTCTTTCTTTCCGTTCGATAAACGGATAGGTAGAGGTTTTGAAATGCCATCGCGGTGCTTTCCGAGCTCTTTATGTCCTTAATATCAAATTTTATTTCTAGACCTATCGAGATCAACTTTAGCATGAATGAAGGTTAGAACTCAGCTAAAAAGACAGAAAACTTTAAAGTCTCAACATTCCTGTAGCTGGGCACCATGGGAGTATATCTGAGGGTGTGAATATAATCATAAATGTAATTGAATTGTGAATGTGGAAAGATACAATTATCTACGTCAAATTTACCTTTGAAATAAACGTCCTTTACGCATTATGATTTAAATAATTTTTATAAATATATTAAATCAGTAAAATTTATTTAGGGATTTATTTTTTCATAAAAATATGCTATGCTGCTCTATAGGCGAAGTCCTAAAACCGTAAATTAGTTACAAAAACAATTTAAAAGAACCTTTAATGGTTAAAATATTTTTTAATCAGCTTAATATTCATTAAAGTTTCTGACTACAAGTAAAATAAAAGATGAGACTAAGAGGTATCCAAAAAATTTCCAAAAATATATAATGCAGCTGTCCATGTAATATTCAACATTAGAAACGAAATATGTAAAGCTTGGAAGTTTGCAGGTCATTAAATGATATATGATTCGTATTTCTTTAAGTATACAAAAATCTGATTTTGACAGAAAATGGACTCTCGCTTGTCAATACGGTGGATTATCTTTCTAAGAAATCGGCATTCATGTTGGATCAGATCGATCAACAATTACGCAAATAAGGAACTGATGAATACAGACAGGAAAGATAAACTGAACGACATGATTTTACAGCATCCGTCACACCATCGAAATGGATTATGGATATCCCGATTATTCACTGCTACTACGAATTGTATTGCATCATCGAGATTGCACATGAACTCTGTCATCATATAATGTCGTCTGCAATATCAGGTAATATTTAGGGTAATACTTTTAACTCAGATTATCAAAACTTTATCTAACTAATAATTTTATCTCAGAAACGTCTGCTACTGTACTGATGTATAGAATGTCATACATAGACAAATGAATGGAACAATATCGTCCTATCAAGCGACAACAATATTGTTTGATATGATGAAGTGGTGATGACAGACTGCGTATAATTTCTACGTTATTCACCGACATATTTGTTCCTTCCTGACTCCCTGGTATTTGGGATCATTAAATAGTAAAAATTACTATCAGTACCATTTGATACTTCAAAAGCCGTTTAATGCAAATTATCGATACCCTCAACGGATATCATTGCTTATTTTCAAGGCTTGTCAATGATTAATTTTCACCACGACAATGGCGGACAACATGTGGCATACAACCTTTTCAAAAGTTCTTCAATATACACCAACTTTCACAATTACCATCGACCACAGATTTGTTATTGATTTGGTAAAATAGAGTTGTAATTTCAACAAATTCCTATTTGGCTTCATGTTGTTTGGTGCACGTTATTAAAAATGAATTTCATATCTATATTTTTTTATTCGCTGTAGTGTTGAATTTTTGATAACCATTTTTTTTATTAGCTGATTATTTCTGCATATAAAAAAGGTTTCATAAATAGTATTTTTAAGATAAAGTTTGTTATAAAAATTCCGTGTAAAAAAAAAAGAGAAAAATATTTTAAAGAATAATTTTAAAATGTGTATATGTATGTATTGAATAATAATGTATAGTTCTATTGTATGATTCTGCTATTAACAATTTTTAAACAGTATTTTCTTAGAACAGAGACATTCAATCTTTTACAGAGAAAAAACGTCTTCCTTCAACCATATTAAAAAAAAAAAAAAGAATGTATTGGTAATCTCATAAAATATGAATTTTTTTTTAAATAAAACAGTTAGAAAATTGATCATCGCAGATAAGCACACATATTGTAGCATAATCAATTTTAATTTTGAAAAAGAGATTTTAAAATGAGTTATTAAGTTTTAATTGTTTAAATGTGAAATATACTCGAAAATAGCAAGTTAGACCGAGAAAATATTGAGAAATTTAGAAAACGGAAATAGGAATTAAAAATGGGAATTTAAATAAAATAAATTTTACCTCATAGTTTTTTTTTTTTAAAAATATTTTCAAAAAAATAAATAGAAATTTCAAAAAAAAAAATTAGAATTTCGAAAAATAAATTTAATGAGTACATACAAATATCAATATTTTAAAGAAATTTACCATTTATTATTCATATACGTTTCTAAATTAGGCGGTTAAAGTTTTAAGGAATTGCCCAAGAGCATTTGAATATAATGTTTCAAAACTTTTAAATTACTGAAATTATTATCTATTATAAGAAACATTTGAGACAAAACAAAAAAATGTAGAACTATAATAACTTTTATTCGAAATTAACAATAGATTGCAAAACTATCCATTGTATCGTAATTGTGTACAAATTAAATCAGTAAACTTTTCAATAATACTAGTGGAAAAACAATCAGTATGCAATATAAACTGAAAACTATACTTCAAAGAATAGAAACAGCATGGAAATTCAGATTGATATCTGATTTCCTTCTACTTTACCAAGAATTTCAATGTAGTATTTAGATAGGCCTTGAAATATACATATAAATGGGACATATTTAATTATCTTTTAAATCAACTGCTTTAAA
This sequence comes from Caerostris extrusa, assembly GCA_021605095.1. Lineage (NCBI taxonomy): Eukaryota > Metazoa > Arthropoda > Arachnida > Araneae > Araneidae > Caerostris > Caerostris extrusa. The sequence goes on from BPLR01000748.1 coordinate 272,766, forward strand.
CCATGACTCAACCTTTGTTTATTCTGGGATGTTATAATTATTTTGCATCATGTCAGGATAAATCAAGGTTGTATTTTTTCATTTTATGAAGCCAGTTTTCAACCTAATTATCACATGACACTTGCTTTATATTTCACGAATACTGATAACCGGTATGAATTATATAAAAATCTATTTAATTACGTACAGATAGCGAAATTCAAAATTAGCCTTTTATATTTGTATTATAATTAATTTAAAGAATTTATGCATAGATCGTGACTTCTATCATTATATGCCCATTATTATTTAAAAATAAAATAGGTTTAATTAAAATGTAAACATTCAAGCATCAAAATGGACATTTATGTTTTACAAATAAACTCAAAAAACTATATTGAACGTTTTAAACAGATTTTATTTTATAAAGCATAAAACATTGTACGTTTTTTTTTTATTTATATTTTATTTATTTTTTTATTTATATTTTTTTTTTTTATTTATGATTTGTTAAAAATTTTTTATTTATACTAGTGGATAATTTTCCTGTAAAGAGCATTTGAATCCTAGTTATAATATTTTATTATTATATAAATTATTTTCATGTTAAAGATGACACAGTTTTTGAAAACTCAGTAATATATAATGCACATTTTAATCATGCTATTCTCAAAAAATAAGATTCTCTGAATTTTAACTAAATATATTACTTACTAATCATATATGATTTATCATAATTTATTCCTCAACTTTGTAATGTTATAAAATAATAAAAAAATTTTAATGTTATAATTATACCTGAAAAAAAACCAATAATTTCTTTAGCTTAAGATTATTTAAATGCCTAATTAATAATGCAAATAAAAATTTTTGTATACCTTTTTCTTATATGTTTCTTACACTTAAAATTAAGTCTATGTTGATGTAAAGAAAACATAGAATTATGATAAACATTTGACATTAGAATTCTGTTTATTTTATGCTATTATGTTATTCATGAAACATTAGAATTATGATAAACATTTGACAAATTATCATGGATAATTTAGTCAAAAATGCATATTAATATAAGAGTGACAGTCACGATATAGGTTTCTTTTGTTTAATGGTATAAAAGTCACATTTAACCAAACCCAGCTTAATATTTTCTAGAAATAGAAATATATACATAATACACACCCCTATAGACATATAACACATAGTGTCCTCTATAGCCACAAAAAATTACTCGACTGGTAACTTAAAATTTCACAGTTTGTTTTTATTAGTGTTGTGAAATTAATGAACTCTTTACTTCCTTCTCATCTTAGGACAGTTCAGGCACTCCTACCGGATGGCAAATTTCAGACATTTGGAAACTTGGGGGAGAAGATAGGGCAAGGAAGAAGGGAGCAAGTTCGGACGTTGCTGTGAGGTGAACTTTAACTGTTAAATATTAATCGTGATAATTGGTTTTAGGCTGTTTTTAATTTTTGTATCATTGTTTTTGCATAAAAATGTCCCCCAAAACGACAGAATGTTGACCGTTGCACAAAGAAAGCCAAGTTAAAGAGTAATGAAAGAAGAATTGGATCAGTAGAAGAAACATCACACCAAATTGATTGCACACGTCACATCACGTGCTATTGAATCATCACAGTCAACAACACGAAGCACGAGATGAAGAAAGTCGAGTAAGAATTAAGAGAAAATTTGTCAGATGCTGATTGAAATGAAAAAATATGGAAATGATCAATTGAGCATGTAAAAAAAAATCAATTCCATCAATTTGTAATATTTGATCATAATTCATTACAGTATATAAAATTGAATATTTTCATCCAGTTGTTGTCGTTGTAAGAATTAATTAAGTTTGCACGTATTACAAAGTATTAAAATTCAAACATAAAGCATTTGGAGTACGTTTTTTGACAACGTTAAATTACCAGTATTGATTGCACCACCTGGGATATTTTATTTCATTAGCTGCAGATACACAAAGCATTTTTTAAATAGCACGTATGTTATTTAAAAATGCTTCGTTTGTACCTATGTATAACACACGCTTTCAAATGACTTCGCTTGGTGCAACGAATGTAACAAATATATACCAACATTCAAAGTCAAATTTACCATAAAGCAGATTCTTTGTTACCATTTATGGCTATTGATCACAAATGTTTGCAATATAATTGATATAGTACATTTTATTGTTTTAGAAAAATATTCAAATGTTACTAATTCATACAATATTTTTTAGTATTTAACAAATTACAAATAATTTGTAAATAACTTGTCAAAGATAATGACTCATTATATTACAAAATGTGAAATTTGGTACAAAAAAATAGGAAAAAAAACAAATTATATAAGATTTGATATTAGTATTTTAAATAGTATCTAATTTTACTTTCGTTAAAATAAAAAAAACGTTTTGTTTCGAGATACTGAATACAAAACGTTAATGAAAGAAATACAATAAAATAGGATTACCAAGTGCACTCAAATAGTTTTAAAACTCAAAGAAGAAGCTAAAAAATGCAGTATAGAAACCGAAACAGTGATTAAAGGGGATTATCATATATGATAAAATTAATGTCATTTTAATTGGATAAATGTCAGATATTTAACTTCAATATTTATTTAATTCATATATTTACTCAAATTTAGCAATGACAAACCATTGTCACTAATGAAAAATAAATATAAGGTTAGCAGATAACTATTTTTTATATCGCAAAAGTAAATTGTGAGTGATTTACATCAAACAATTTATGATTACTTAACAGTGGGTTTATACGAAAAATTATTTAGTGCTTGTTTTGGTTTGCGGTCATTTTGCGCACACGAGGGCTAAACAGACCGGGACCTACAGTTTAAAGTGGATTCGAACCACTAACAAACATTCCTGTCACAGCCAGGATTCAATTACTGCAGATTAAAAGAAACTAGGATTAAAAGAATATTCCTTTAAGTTCGCGAATATAAACATTTGTCTGTGACTATTGCAATATATAAAAATAATTTTATAAAATAACTTACATTGATTTTCCCCCTTTTTCAAAATCCTTTAAATTCCATGAATGGCTTTAACTAGACATTCTCTCTACTTAGATTTAATCGTGAAGTTCACTTCCGAAACATCCTCTCGCTGAGGCATTCCGTCTGCGTATAATTAGAAACGGAAGTAGTACGCAGCAATAGCAACAGACACAACAACAACAAAAAAAGAAAAGAAAGGAACGAATCAAATAACTCTTTGAAAGTGAAACATATATCTTTATTAAAAAAAACTGTGCCATCTTATGTTACTGTTTTGATATTGAAAGAAAAGTAGATTTTTAATAAGTTAAATATTACTATAAAGGTCATAATGTTTTTTTAAAAAGTAGTATAAGCAATTTAAATTGTGAATTATATCGTTCATACGCTTCGTTTTTTTTTTTTTATACAAGTAGAATTGTGAGTAATATAATATAATTTGGTTCTTAAATATTTTCTGACTTGAAGCCAAAATTTAAGAATGTGGTTTTCAAAATAAATTATCTGTGTCTTTAGAACTTCCAACATCAAATGATATTTTCTGCGTCGTAAATCTCTTCAACTGTAAGAAAGCAAAAATAAATTAATAATGTTTCAATGAATTACACCGTATTTCGGTATTTTTGGAGAGAGTAAGCTGATTTTCTTTCATTAAAAGCTTCGTCATTACAAGCAACATACTTATAGCTGTCTTAAAATTATTTTATTAGATTGAATATGATTTTTTATATTGGGTAACAGGGGTCGGAGTAAACTGTGGATATAGCGATGGGCTACCGAATTAAGAGAACTTTTTCGAAATCTGATATAATATATCACTCAACGAAACACGACTGATAGCATACTGATATCTGACAGGCGATATACTCATATACTGACAGGCGATATACTCATATACTGACAGGCGATATACTCGTATACTCATATACTGACACGATATACTCGTATTAATAGGCAGAATACTCCATCTGTTGGGCTCGAAGACATGGGAAAGAAGGTACGAAACTTCAAAGTTATCACTCAGAAGAATACCAAATTGTGGTGGCAAAATGCTACAAATCGTTCCAAATTGGGATGGCAAAATGCTCCAAGTCGTTCCAAAATGTGATGTCAAAATGCTCCAAATCGTTCCAAATTGTGTTGGCAAAATGTGAGTGCAATGCATCAGGCTCCCTGCAAGCTGTATAATGCTAAATTTACTACATATCTGCTGTTGCATTAGAAAATAATCTCAAATCAAAATGCTTGCATTGGAAAGGAAGAATCAAACGGGCATTGAATTTTGTTCTTGCTTCCCCTTTAATATTTTAAATCACCGACAAGATTTTCTAAACCTTATTAATATTTTAATTGAAATCTAATTACTAATTAATAATGAATATCAATTTTAACTTAAATGATTGATTGTATAAAGACGTTAAGTACCATTTTATTGCATGTGTTATATATGTTTTCAAATAATCACTATTGATATCCCCTAGTTTATATAAGTGTAAGAATGGATCAAAGCGTTTATCCTAGTATGAACTAGAGCATTTCTAAATGAATGCTGATGATTCAGCATAAACTAATCTGTTTTGGTCTTAAATATTTTTATACTTTATACTTTTATACTTGGTCTTAAATATTTTTATTGGCATCACCATTTGAAATTTGGTATCATTTAAATTAATATTGTTGATTGGAAAATAAATAGATATGAAATTAAATTAATTATCGTTATTATCATTTTAATTCCTCTTTTACTATCATTTCAAGCCTTGCAACATTTGGAATGGCAGAATCTGTTTATTTCATGCATATACTAAAAACATTTTGATTCATTTGAACCTAAAGTATCTTTGTCAAATTTTGAAAGAATAGTCGACTCCTATGTTGTTGTTATCAATCCCCCTGAGACAGGAAAGCCTACACCAGGTTCAGAAATCACGTCACAGGTAACAAGGCCATGGCTAAGGGTAATACGCAGCTTCAGTTTAGAGAGGAACCACGAGGGCTGATGACTGACTAAATCTCAAGACAACGCTCTATGATCGTATTAGACCGGAACATATGGTTTAAAGTGGATTCCGAACCACTGCAACATCCATGGAACTGCCGGGACTCGAACACCGAACTTGTGGCACCGAGCACTAGACACTTGACCATTGAGGCCCTATTTGACTCTTATAACACTCATTGATATATCATTCTTTTGATATAGTATTTTCTTATTGTGAAAGAATTACTTCTTCTCAAGTGTTAAATTTCATTTAGAAAAATAAAAATATAATCATACTGAAACCACGTAAAATTTAATGATTATAGTTTTCTAAAAACAAATTAAATTTTTATCACATTTTATATAATTTAAGTGGTTACCTCTCATACAACATCTGTACAAAGTCCTTCTTGATATCCTGTAAAATACGTATTGCTTATTACAATGTATATTTTGAATTATTTTTGTCAAAGTTGGGTGGGGCAACATTTATTTTAATATTGTCTTGCAAATGTGATTTGAATTGATGATGAGAAAATGGTTAAACTTCTTTTGTTTAAAGCATTTTACTTGGCTTTCGTTTAAATTTTAGTTCATTTTAAATTTTCTTTGTGATTTATGGTTTTTATTTCTGACTCTTTGAAAATTAATTCATTTTTTTTGTACTGGCATTCACTTTGATAAATATTTGACTCTTTTTAATTTTAATTTCTTTCATTGATATGAACTAATGGAGAAATCTATTACCAGTATCTTATAGTACATTTGCAAAATGTTTTTAAGTTCTCAAATTTTGATTTTATTTTAAAATTTAATATATTTCAGGCTCTCTGATCATGTTATAGCAGTACTTTTTTTCAGTCAAAGATTGAGAATGTTTTCTATGTGTTTTTCCAACACAAATATTGACTCAGGTTTTGCCGAGACAAGTATAATTTTATGCCACTAAACATGATTTGCAAATCAATCAATTCTTCAATTTCAGATTGCTTGTTTCATTTAGTTCTTATAATTCGAAATATATCATTAAAATTCATAAACTCTCTTTAATTCCTCTCTTTCATCTGTAAAATATATCCCTTAATACAATTAGGAAAAATATTTTCAATCAAACTTCTTTACTACAGAATAACTATGCAAAAGAACTTTCTAATTTGTTCTTTCTTAGACATTATCTGCATAAAACACATGCCGTGACTCGCATTGACGTCAAAATAATAAAACTGACAAATGATTGTAACAAGTTTGGAGAGGACAATGCTCTTAGTGTTCAAAATAACTTTAATTACCATACTTTGCTTTGTGTTCAATGACATCGATATTTACATCCAGTTAATCAATAAGTTCAAAAGATACATAAATTGATTTCGTTATTAGAAGTAATTAGTGTAAATCTCTCTCAAAAATAAGAAACGATGTATTATTATAAATCAAAAGAATCAAATATTTCATGGGAAGAAATTTTTTTAAAATAGTTTTAACTTAATTTTCCATATTCGATGGTTAAAATGACATTCAGTAAAAATATGTGTTAACACTTTTTTTTTTTACATTTTACATTTACTGTTTACATTAGGTAATAACTATACTTTATAAAGGTTTACTGTACTTAATAGTTTAAAAATGATAATTCATAGAAATAAATATTATCTATATTTATTTCTAGGAATTATTATTTTTAAACTATTAAACTATTAACATTTTTAAACTATTAAACTATAACTAACTTCTGTTATCTATACAAATTTAATATAAGCATTAAATATATTTAGAAACTTTGCCTGAAATTAAAATTACCCTACTCGTGGCCCAGTGTCGATGTGCGCCGCAGGTGAACATTAAATTTAAAGTTTAATCCGCTGGCAGCTTTGTTGTAGACACTGTTTCAAAAAAAAGGTTTCGATTCAATGTGGTTTGTTACTTTCAGCATCCTGCCTCGAACTACCTAGTTGGAGGTTTTTGGGTTTTCTCCCATACTATACGGTAATTCTCCCTAAAAGTCCTTCCGTAAGGCACTGCCCTCTTTTCAATGTCACTGAGCTAAGTCAGACTTCTACCTACAAGCCATTTCCCCTACATACATGAGTAGACTACTCATGGGATGTCCGCCTCTCACGGCAGGACACTGAGGATTAGAAGCGACAGTAACAACTCTTTACATTAGGTAGTAACTATACTTTATAAAGGGAAAAATTAATTTATGGATTAAAAATGATAATTCATAGAAATAAATATTAGATAACAGATTGTTTTTGGTTTGTCCCACTACGGACAATTTTTTTAAACACGTTTGGTTAATTAGACAGTTACCTACAGCTTAATGTGGATTCCTAACCATTCGTAAACATGCATGCCTCCGTCAGGATTCGAATCTGAAGTCTGTGATACCAAAGACCAGAACGCTAGCCAGTTCGCCATCAGGCCTTCAAAATTAGCAGAAATTAGATATACAAATTTAATTTATTTAGAAAATTTGATGATACCTGTTCATTATAAATATAAAATTGTTATTGCTATAACAATTTTAAGTTTAAAAAATGTATAAATAAAAACATAAATAAAAATGCGGAAATCCGAAAATGTTACAATATTATTTTCTTTTACAAAACTATCCCTCAAATATTCGTTTACAAAAGAAAAACATTTTTAACATCATTTAGTAACATTTAACATTACTATACCGACACGTGAGTATAGATCATGCTATTAAACTTGCTTCATCCGTCTATTATACGTCTTACAAAATAAATAAAAGTTCTCAGTAGTTAAATAGAACCTAAGGGCTGAGAAACCTAGGTCTTGGTTCTTGCGTCATGCAGTGCTTTTGCAACTACATAAATGATCATTATTAAGTCAGCGCTTCCTTATGAAATACATAAATTAAATAATCCCTGAGGCTAAAGAGGGAATTAGGTGACTGAAACACATCAATCAAAATAAATAAGATAAATACATAGTACGAATATAGTTTTAACAGATCAAAATAATTTTTTTTTGTATTATGAATATAGTAATATGAAGTTCGATGCTTAATCAAGTATTGATAGTGTTTCAATATTTAATCAAATGTTCAAAAGCTTTTCAATATGTAATCAAATATTCAAAAATTTAACTGAAACACACCAATCTAAATAAATAAGATAAATAGATAGTACGAATATATTTTGTCAATTAAAAAATTAATTTTTGATATATGAATATGGTAATATGAATTTCGATACTTAATGAAGTATTTAAAGTTTTTCAATGTTTATTCAAATATTCAAAAGGTTTTCAATATTTAATCAAATATCCAAAAGCTTTTCAATATTCAATCAGATTTTTGAAAATCAACACTTTTTTTTTTTATTTTTAAAAAAGATATATTGAAGGACAAGGTTTAATTTCAATAAATATTCTAAAATAGATAAGACAAATTCAAAAAGAAGATAATTGAGAAATAAACATTTTAAAACTAAAAAAATAATAAACAGTGAGAATGAAATGCTATGATTTATATTTTGATAACTTAAATAATTTTAATAACTTAATTTGCACATTCATTTAGGTGGTTTAATTTGCACAAGTCATTTTATTAAGTTTTAAATACATCTGAACTACTTTCCTAACGACATTTCATCGAAGCACATGAAAGAAAAAAAAAAAATTATTAATTTCTTTTTATATTTGCAAGATTAATTATAACTAAAATCTCTTCAATCAATTGATTTAAGGAAAAATTAATTTTGGAGAAATAAAAACACTGACAACATATAATATAAAACAACCATAAAAATTTTTGTTAAAGAACATTTTTGAAAAATTTAATAATTAAATCAAATATTAATTCTTTTCTCAAACATATGTGATTAAGCATTTTACATCAAACTTGAAAAGTTTTGCTGCCTTAATGCTAATTGGCGAGCCATCTGGTCTTTGGTACCATAAGCTTCCGGTTCGAATTCTAGTGGTGACTTGGATGTTTGTTAGTAGTTCAGAATCTGCGTTGAACTAGTTACATTTGAAGATTGCTTATTGTATGTTTCTATTTACTATTTTTTGGCTACTACTTAATTTCTTTTCTATATTTTTATTAGCTTTTTAAATTTTTAAATTTTAACTTTAATCTTGTATCTTTTTTTTTGGGCATCGTCATTTGACTTAATTGTACCTATAGTTTTAAACTTTTTCGATCTCTTGCTTTAATTGTTCTCAAGCAAGAGATGTTTTCCTAAATTTTAATTGTTTTATTTTATTTTATTAACATTCTATAATTGAAGCAAAATCATTTTATGCAAATATTCTAATTAACTTAAGATGTGAGGTATTGTGGTTCTTAAAACCACTAACAGGTACGCCCGTTGCCTGTTGCCCTGGTCTAGTTAGCCTAAAGCAGGGATGGGAAAAATTTTCGGTCGCGGGTCAAAAATTGAAAAAAAAAAAAAATGTTTGGCCGGCTGAGATAAATTTTTCTAAAATTTTAAAAACAATATACAAGAATTACAGTTTAAATATGTTAATGAAATGAATGAAATTGCCATTTCATTTTTAAAAGTTCCTTATATTGAAATTCGAAGTGAGATGTACTGATTCTAAGGAACGAGGCTAAATGCTCATCTGTTAGTCTACTTCTGAAATAATTCTTTCTAAGGTTCATAGTTGAAAACGTAAAGAGATAAAAAAATCATCAGTCTTTTGAAAAAAAAAATTATATTTAATCAAAGTAAAAAAGGAGATGGATATATAATATATGTATAAATACATATCTCTTTTAATTTGTTTCGGATCGGTAAATTAAAATTATATCCGTGGGCCGGATAGAACCTTCCGGAGGGCTGGAGTTGGGCCCTGCGGGCCGTAGTTTGCCCATCCCTGGCCTAAAGTGTTCAAAAATGACCGTAAAGCGACAAACCAAAGCAAACTAAAAATTATTTTCAATCTAAATGTTCCAAAACTTTTCGTTAGCCATTCTATCTAGAAAAAAAAATGAAAAAATTATCTTTAAAAATCCTTGATACAGGCATTGTCAGTTTTAAAAGCTGTTGTTTTTCAATAAATTTTATAAGAATCCTGTCGACCTTCCAGGCCCCTAAAACAGCAACGCCATCTCTGTTTCGAAAATACGGCACTAAATTCCAGATCAAAGCCGGGGCATATTTTTTTGTAAGGTAAGTACCGGAAAGGTTTCTACAATGCCCCATCGAAAGTGAAATTCTGGCATGGGAACTCCGAGAAACAAGTTTAATTGAAGGTCTTTGACCGTTTCCTACTGCCTTTCAGATTTCTGAAGGTTTATACTGTGACCTGCGGCCATCACTTCATCTTTTTTCTTTTGTTGATATTTTTTGTGAGGTCATATTCACAACATTATAAAAAGGTAGCTGATTTTTTTTTATAAGAGTAATAAAAAAAATCTTTTGTCTCTTATTTCGTTAAAATGCAACGTTATTTAATCTTCAAGTTGAAATGTTATATGATGTATTAACTAAGATTATAAAAATTAATACATAAAATTGCAATGCTGCTTTTTTTTTCTTTTGTTGATATTTTTCTATAGGTCATTTTCACAATGTTATAAAAATGAGCTGATTTTTACAATAGTACTTCACAAGTTGATATATTATATGATGTTTTAATTAAGATCATAAAAAAATTAACACATAAAAATTGCAATGCTGCTTTTTTTTTTGGTTGTTGATATTTTTCTATGACGTCATACTAATGTTATAAAAAATGTAGCTGATTTTTTACAATAGTAAGAAATCTTTTTTTCTCTCACTTCGATAAAATGCAATATTATTTAATCTTCAAGTTGATATATTATATGATGTTTTAATTAAGATCATAAAAATTAACACATAAAATTGCAATGCTGCTTTTTTTCGTTTGTTGATATTTTTCTATGAGGTCATACTCACAACATTATAAAAAAGGTAGCTGTTTTTTATAAGACTAATAAAAAAATCTTTTGTCTCTCATTTCGTTAAAATACAACATTATTTAATCTTGAAGTTGAAATATTTTAAGATGTATTAACTAAGAGCATAAAAATTAATACATAATATTTCTATGCTCTTTTTTTTTTTCTCGTTGATATTTTCTATGTAGTCATAGTCACAACATTATAAAAGATAGCTGTTGTTTTTATAAAAGTAATAAAAAATATTTTGTCTCTCACTTCATTAAAATGCAATATTATTTAATCTTCAAGTTGTAATTTTTTATAATGTATTAACTAAGAACATAAAAATTAATGCATAATATTTCTATGCTGTAATATTGTTGAGTAATTGAGTCGAGGTTTATGTGACAGCTATTCCGAAAAATAATATTCGCTATTTTAAACGTTTTCTTTACTAGAAAAAAAAAAAATAATTATAGGATTTTAAAAGTGTAAATCTAGTAATAGCTTCTCGATAACAATTCTTTATCAATTTTACAATTTAAGGTAGAAATCCTAGTAGAAATATTCACGATAATCTTTTATAAAATTTTTATTTGGTTTATACCCAAATATGGTGATTATAATTATTGACATATTAACACATATATGCTGTGACCAGTAATTTTAACTACTCTGATATAATTTCCATATTAGGAGACAATATTCCATTGATTTATATAGAAATATTGAAGAAGCATAATATTTAGCACATAAGAAGCAGAAATTTTGTTTAGCACATAAATTCTATTAGAAGACATAATATTTCAAGAAATATTATTTGACAACTCTATTAGTTGCCGAATTACTGGAATATAATGGAAATTTCCACTTTACCAGTTTTTATACTTTTGCACAATGAGTTATAAAATGATTAATTTATGTCTTTTTGTTTGTTAAAACTGTTATTTGAATTGTTATTTCAAATTAAATAACACTGTGAATAATAAATTAATAAGCAACAACAGCGCCAATAATAATTTTTACATAAGGAACATTTTTTAAAAATTTTAATTGTCATTTCTGAATATTCAATTAAAGAGTCGTTCTACAGAAAGAATAAGTATGCAAGTACTTATAACAGATTATATGCAGATATAACAGCAGATATAAGCAGGGCTTGTTATATCTTAAAAAAAATCCAGAAACAAATCTAATGATAATTTAATAGATAGGGTGTCTCAGCTTCAAGTCTATAAATTTCTAAGTGAGGTAATGCACACCTAGACATTCCAGAACCACATTGAAATGCTGGGTTAAAAATGCTTTCCAAATGCAGTAGATGACAAAGGCAAAGGTTGTGTTTTTGCGTATTGTTTTTGAAGAATAAAATCCTAGTACCTGCAGTTACTTAATTAATAAGTTAAAATTTATTTTCAAAAAAAATATACATTAAAGTGTCAAAAATGAAATAATTAAGGAATAAGCATATTGCTAGTAGGGGAATTATGAAATTCTCGAATAAACTTCATTTCACACACTGACACATGGCTGATCATACGAACGAGCAAATAGCGGATATGTATTTGGCTTACGAGCTAATGTGAGAAATGGAGGAATTGTACAGCGGTTATACTGGTAACAGTATCCGTTGAAGCATACTTCCAGTCATAGTCTCTTTGGTTTCTACACCAGCAGTTACCTTAAGAGGGGGGTACCTTCAAGAGAGCCGCCATGCGTTAAGAGTACATCTGGACATAGATGAAGCTGTGCTAAATCTGGTAAAGATCAATCAAGTTCGATTCGTATCTAGAGAATATTGCATAGAAACGACATGCAACCATAATTCTCATTTGTTACTGTTGCCTATGTTATCTTTGTTGATATATAATAATAAAAAACGCACATTCCCTTTCGTGATGGCTTTTTATTTCTGGTCCCATAAGTGTGCACAAACGATCAGGAAAACTGTACTATTATGAGTTGTCTAAATGCCCTTTTATACTTCCAAGAAATTTGTAAATTTGGTGCTGTGGCACCCTGTATAAAAAAAAAAGCATTTATAAGTAGTTGTTCGCATTTGCATTCTAAAAACAAAAGCCATACTTAAAAGATCAACAGTGAGGTATAACAAACAATGTGAAATATGTTAAATTCAAATGTATTTAGATAGACCAAAGTAACATCCTTCAATTCAATGCTCTTGATAATATAGTAGAAGAAACAGAGAAAAAAAGGAAAAGAAGATAAAAAATATATAGTTGAAAGTCAGAATGATTACTCAATAGTTTAAGTTGTTAATTTAATATATAGGAATATGCTGAGATTTTTGGGGCCTGAATGGCCGAGTGGCTAGCGCTCTGGCGCTCGGTAGGTTTCGGGTTCGAATCCCGGCGGTGCCATGGATGTTTTTGGTTCGGAATCCACTTTAAAAGTAGGTCCTGGTCCTAATAGGATCGTAGAGCGTTGCGGGGACAAGAAGTTACGCCCCCTGTTTAGTAATTTTTTATAAGTGTTTGCCAGCTGCATTAGAACAAAAAAAAATGTTTAGATTTTATAATATGTTTAAGCAAAGAGACATGCTTAGATTTTTTATTCTATGAGGCTAGTTTGCTGTTTGGAAACTTGTTTATTCCCCCAACGTGCTTGTTTTTAATCTTATGGTCTTAATTATCTTCGGATTATATGCATCACCTCTTGGAGAAACCTACAAAGTTCTAAAAAAGTTGGTGAAATATTTTTTGTTCCTTTGCGATTTTAGAAATGAACAACGTCACTAAATAAATAAAGATCAGTATGCATTTCACTAATCCTTAGAAGATGAAATGTTTATTGCGAAATTATATATTTCTAGAAGATATTTAAAAATTTAAATATTGTTAGGTAAGTGACATATTTAATTTAATAAAGAAAAGAAAATAAATATTTTCAAAACAAATCTACTTCGTTTTTTGTTACCTTTTAGTAAGATACTCTGATTATTTTCAATAAAAAATAGGAAATATAATTAATCTTTATTGTAATTTAAAATAATAATAATAAGAAAAATTTATTAAAGTATTTTTTTTTCAATTATAGGAAACATTTCATTAAATCATAATTTGACTCTATATCTACATATATAGAAATAAATGTTTGTATACGTTTATTATTAGCATGATTACCAACATCAAACATCATTAACCAATGTAACTCTTAACTATACTATTTAGAGTTTAGTAAAAGGGGAGGGATAGGGTTAAATATAACGTATTTATGTATTTTTATGTTGTATACTAACAAACATCAAAAAGTTAATTACAAAAATAAAAAGAAAGGTGTGACATTCAAAAACCAGGGGAAATCTTTGGTCATTATTGAGGTAGTTTAGTCAGTATAAAGAGTGCACTGTTGATGCCCTATAATATTGCTGTCAGACATATGAAAGAATTCGCTAAAAGATATATACTATAGTTCAGAGATATATCATTTCATGCCAATCCATTAATAGCGTCTAGCAATTCTCTGGAATGTGCCCTTTTTTCTATAAAATTCTGCCATAAGATCATTATGATGCGTTTGCGGGATTTATTCAGGCTAATGAGTCCGGGATTACCAGTTGGTCTTCTTCCGAATCAATATCTGGTATATATACGAACAGTATAGTACTCCTGAATCACGAAAAAACCTCGTTCTTTTAAGGTGGAATAGTCTTCAATGAATAGATTCAAAACACTCAATAATTTTTCTCCAATTTTCGTCTTTAAGCTGGGATTTCCGAATGTCCTTTGAAGTTCTTGCTGGTATGTCAGCTACAACCATGTTAAAAATTTCAAGTGGAAACCTCTTCACAAGTAGGGGAGAGAGCATGTCAGCAATGACTTGACTTTATCAGGTATCTATTGTAAGTTCAGGTTCAAAAGATTGTAATTCAAGTACCCATCCTGAACGTCATCCGGTTAGAGACTTGAGATTAAGAAGCCATTTTAGAAGTTGGTGGTCGGATGGTTATGTTTGTTGGCCTTTTTCCTTGAAGCAAAAGGAACCAAGAGACAGAATTGATTGCATCGATTCGTTGAATATATGGCTTAGTTCCATCAGCTTTTTAACATGGGAGATTCTATGAAACAATTTTTAAGATTTTCAAATGTCTTTTGTTATTTGGATCAAATCTACAATAAATCTGTAAGCCGAAATGTGGTCTTTTTGAAGGGAAAGTGCAAATACTTGCAGGTAACCTTCTTTTGGGATGTTCATTAAAATTTCTAATGGCATTCAGTTAGATAATTCCTAAAAGTTTTAAGAGGTATCTCACGTCTAAGCACGGTGGTTTGTTGTATAGTATCTCGAAGGAAATTAATATATTTTTTAAATACCAATGCGTTTCTAATGTAATAGTGTATGAAGAAAAAAACATTCAGATCTGATGTTCAAAATTAAAAGAATTTGTATATTTTGACGATTATCTCGAAAGTATCGTACAGAAAAGACAAATTAATACCTCCTAACAAAAACTCTAATGTCAAATTCATAGGCATCTGCGGAACATGTGAATCATGCATATCGTGGAACAGATTTTTTGAACTGCAAATAGAAATTTCTGTTCTTCTATCACATCAAAGAATATCGTGGCATTTCTTTTTGGTAGTATTCAGAGAAATTCAAAAATAAATCGTTAATATGAGCAACCCTCAAAGTTTGGATGATGAACAAATAACTTGCTTAGTATACAAACTAGTGTTCTGTGTAAAAAACTTAAAACCATTCTCCATTGAAAGATTAGATAATAGTTGTATGTAAAGCTTTTTATATTCCATTAGTGAAATAAATGTATTTTTCAATAAAATGCCATTCCTATGTCAGCATATGCTGTATGAATAACCCAGCAAAACAATATATTACAGAATAAGAATCATAAAGCTAATTTAATATCAGAAAATACATTATTATCAAGGTATAAAATTAATATTATATTACTATCAAGCTACTGTAATAATATAATATTAATTTTCTATTACTTCTAATACGTTATTTGATATCAAATTGAAATATACATAGCCTACTTGATTTCAAGAAACAGTTAAATTCAAAAGCAGACAGATTGCAATCGTGAATTTTCATTGTTTTCTTTAATAAGCAATTTTATTTTTATCTATTCTGTATTTCTATTTCTCAATGATAAATGCTTGTAATTCTGGCAAAGATTGTAAACAATCTTAACGACAGACAGAAATTGACAACAAACAGAAATTATCTTTCCTGAAAACTGTGAATGTATGTCTTTTATCTTCGTAATTATTTATAATGCAGTCTTTGTATTAGAAATCAAAATAATCAACCACGCAGTTCAATTGTATTTTATGAATCTTGATAAAATTTTAATCCAACTGTCTGTATATTTCATCGAATTTCTATTGAATACACACTAGCTTTCAAATTTTTCTCTATTAATGTATACATTTGGTGCCTTAAAAGGAAATTTTGCTGTATATATTATTGATCTGAAGTTTATGTTACATTCTGTTTTTAATCTATTCAGTTTTTTTTTTTTTTTTTTTCAGCTTCTTTTCTCTTAACACTTTCCTATTTGCAATCTTCTAACATATTTTATATACATAACTTATTCATCGGAAATCTATTGTGCTTTCATGGTATTATATTTTTTTTTCAAAATACTGTTACTTATAACATTATCGATATTTAAATATAAACTTAACTTTGAAAGGAGTATTGAATAAATATTGTCTTTAAAAATGTTCTTTATAGAACTTATTACTAAAATTTTGCAACAATCTATAGTATTTTACATTTTCGAAATTAGTTTATAGATTTATATTAAATAGTATTAAAATATGGACCCTTTCAGAAAATATTTTTTTTATATAAACCAATCTTTTGTTATACAATTATCAATTTTAATAAAATAAATACGCTTTTAATTAAATCGAAATTTGGAAACAATTTATTGATATTGAGCGATTCATTTAAAATAAGCAGAATTATTTTCAAAACAAAAAGCATAAACTTCTGAGTAAAATTATTTATAAATATACTTCTTGTAACGAAATGATAATGATTGTAATTAAGAAATAATGTTATCAAAATAAATATATCTAAATATTTAAATAATTCGTATATATAATAATAATAATAATAATAATATAATATATTTATAATCTAATTTAATTTAATATTTAATGTGTATATATATTAAATTTAATCTTGTATTTTTTGTTTACTTCAGTCAACAAGCATTTATTATTTAAGACATATATCCCTTTTTATTTTGAAATTAAATTTTAGTTTGAATTGTTATAATCTTATCGTGTATAATAGAATCAAAATTAAGTTTTCAAATAACAGCTATGATATTAAAGTCTTTACTTATTTATATGTTTACTTTTTTTTATGAATTTCAACTTTAATTATATTTTAAAATACCAGTAATTTTAGAAAACCTTTGTTATTAAAAAATAAAGTGAATGAAAAAAAAAAAAAATTGTATTCAATTTAATACAGTATAAATAAATTCACTTCTTTGAAACAATTATGCTTGAGCTTGAATGTTTTAAGCTAATAAGACTTTATTAGCAATACAAAAAGCAGCAATAAATACATTCATATTACAAATAACACACTACAAACACAACAAATATGTACAAATATGTACTAAATACACTATAAATATGTTGGCAAAATGTTGTATATTTTTTATAATTTTCTTAGTAAATTCAATGTTTAATTATTTGTTATATAAAAATAAATATGATTTGCTAAATACTTGTATTAATTTATAAAATTATCATATTTATCTTTTAATATTTCGTTTTAACAATTTTTTTTAATATTTTATACATTTTTTTATAACTGCTTAACGATCACATAAATATCTGTAAAATTTTCACCTCATTATTTATTGTAAAATTATAATATAATTATTTAACTTTTATAATTATTCAATTTTTTATCTTTACATAATGATAATAAATTTTAAATATAATAGCAAATTAATTTTTTAATTTTCTACACATTAAATTTTACAACCCCCAATTTTTTATCACTTTTTTTTTTTTTTTTTTTTTTTTCTGAGCCATTTGCAATATAGATGGTAATTTAATATTTTTTTTATTTGAATTAATTGAAAAACATATTTTATTTACATTTTAAAATCGTAATATATCGATTGTTTGATATTGACTATAGATATTGTTTTCTTATAACTACTACTTTTATCAATAATCCTTCTCTTGCTCAATTTAATGTTTTTTTTACTTTCAATTTAGAAAATTATTATTCAATTCCATTTTATTATATATTTAAATAATATCTAAATAATGCTAAAAAAAAAACTTGAAAATTGTATTTTATAAATAAATCTCAAAAATAACACTTCATTTGGATCAAAGCATTCGTATATTTTCATAACATGTTTACACAACGGGTATCTCTTTCCCCGATTTCATGTCATTGAGAATATGGTAGTCTTCCATCAGAGACATGCCTTTGGAAAAATCTGCTGGCGGTTCTGCAACGATCAAAAGACATTTCTTGGGGCTGTATGGCAGCCTCGTCCACAGCAGTGCAAGGGCGGCACATGCATTCCACAGGGGCACGGGTCACTATCTTCCTGAATCTGGGCGAGGCCTTTGGGCAGAATATTCCAATGTTAGCTTCTCTCTCTCCCATTTCTTGGCAGCACATGCAAGATCTCTCTACTTGCCAAAATTTAGATCCAGAAACCTGTAAGAAAATAAATATTTTAGTGTAGGAATGTACAAACTTGTTAAAACTGCTTACTATAACTTGGCCACAGACAGAATAAGAAAATATGTGTCAGATAAATATTACCTTTACATGCTTATTAACTAAAGGTAGTATTATAGGTAATACATATAGGTATCAAAGATTCTGTTCGATATTCTGAAAATTATAAAACAAAACAATTAGCCTAAAATATATTTATATATTCATCAAAACGTCTTTCCCGATTCAATTCTCCAACCATTCTTTTCATTGATATTTCATCTTCCACTCAGATTTTTGCTGGCTTTTTTCAATGAAATTCATTTGTTTTTCTTATAAACAAGAATTTAGTTTCACTTCAACCTCTTCTTTCAAAGTCAAACTAAAACCTGAAAAATGATACTGTTAACTTCGAAAAGAAAGAGATACTTAAACTGTTAATGCAAGGTCAAGAGAATATAATAGGTTAAGCGTAATAATTAAAGTGGAACATAACAGAAAATGAAAGCGGAACATCGGTGAGCCACATATATACTACGAACAACCCACGGTGAGGTGTTATAAGAGAGAACAGAGCATTCTGGGGAGGAATTTTAGAAATAACTTCCCCACATTGCGGAAAAACTCGTAAAACTCTCAGAAGGTAGCCTGACTATTGATACAAGATACTTTACATACACAATCACCATCTAATCTCCTCATTTCTGAAAGCAGTGACTACAACAATGCCGCCAGCGGAGTTTGAGCCTTGGCCTTCCTGTCCCGCTGGCTGCGCACTTTCGCATTGGGCGTTAGTCAGCTATCTGTTCGTGGTATATATAAAAGGAACACAAAATCCATTGGTACAGGCTCTTTAGTCATCATTTCTAGCAGCGGTTCCTTCATTTCGTAGTGTTTCGTCTTTTACTTTACGTGTTTTTTCCTACTTGTAATTTTTTTCTTTTTCTTATCTTTTTTAACTTGTTTTTTTTTTATTTTTATAATTTTTAACTTTGGGGACTTAAATTTTTGCTCACTTCCTGTAATGCTTTTAATCACTTGTTTGCTCTCTATCAATGTTTTACATCCCAATAAGCCAGGTGTTTTGGGCCCTATAGCAGGCACTGGCAAACTACGGCCCGCCGGAAGGTGCTATCCGGCCCGAAGATAGAATTTTAATTTGCCGGTCAGAGGTAAATTAAAAGAAATATATATTTACATATTATATATCCATCTCCTTTTCTATTTTGACTAAATATTATTTCATTTTCTACCTTTTTTTCAAAGGATTGATGATCTTTGCTGGACAACTAGCTAAGAACGACTTGCCTCATTACCCGAACTTAAATTCAATACCCTTTGTAAATGAAGAGAAGCCTAAGAGTTATGAAGATGGTTTGAAAAAAAACTGCATTTTGAGTTCGAAAGCAGATTTCAATATTTCAGTGCCATTCAAAAGGAATTCAAGCAGTGAGGGCAAATTTGCAGGGTGAATTAATTGAGTTGTAATCTAACAATCATCTCAAGTAGTAGTTTCTAAATATGCCAAAGTTAAGAGTTTTTCAAATCATTATCGAAAGTAAGTTTCTGAAATTTAATATCTCAAGACCAGAAAATCAGTGCTATGTGTTTACTTCATCTTATATATGTGAACAAGTGTTTTCAACTATGAACCTTAGAAAGAATTATTTCAGAAATAAACTGACAGATGAGCATTTAGCCTCTTTCCTTAGAAGCAGTACATCTCACTTCGAACTTCAATATAAGGAACTTTTAAAAATGAAATAGCAATTTCATTCATCGCATTAACATATTTAAGTTGTAATACTTGTATATTGTTTTTAAAATTTTAGAAAAAGTTATCTTGGCCCGCCAAACTTTTTTTGTTCGAGGTTTGGCCCGCGACCGAAAAAGTTTGCCCATTCCTGCCCTATAGGGTCCAAGGAGCACCGATAAACAACTTGGTACAGGATGGCACAACAACTTGGTACAGGATGGAAAAAAGTTCCTTTTTATTTTGTTCGATTCTAAGCACAAATAATGATTTTTAAAACATTCGTATTTAAAAATTTTTGTTAACGAATATATTTTGATCCGAATAGGCTTGCATGTTTTAGTGTATTATTTAGCAACCGCAGCTACTGTTTTATGCATTTTTAAAATGCCACTTTTATATGGCAAAATAAGTAAAAATCAATTTTTAAAATTTATTTTAAAAATTGACTTTTTGTCGGTCATTAAATATTGATACATATTATACATATTTAATGACCGCCGTTCTAGGTGAGACACTTTATTAAAATACAAGAGGAATAAATAATGACGTTTATAGAGAACTTGGATTCCGGTTAACTTGTTAATGACAAAGTTATATCTTAGTTTGCAATAAATTAAAAACAATTGAATAAAAATATCTTTCTAATATTTAAGTGTTTGCATTTTTAATGAACTAGAGCCAGATCACGTTCCATGCTCTAATTTGTCATCAAAATCTGTAAAGTCTTTCCAAATAAAACAACCATGTGTATTTTTAAAGGAAATTTTACAAATTTCAGTGTGAGCTGCCATCTGAGCATCCCTTCTCTGGGTAGTATTAAAAGTAAAAAGAATTCAGGAAGGAAATTTGATACTTAATATAAATACTACTATTATTGTTCAAGCTTGTTAATGATGAGGTGGTTAATGTGTCTGAGCTGAGTTTAGAAACCATACAAACAAAACCGAACGGAAAGTTACAATGTCTACGTATGATAATGTGCACGTTAATTATGTAAACCTGGCTCCATGGGATTTCACCTTCCATTGAGCTTTGAATTTGTGTAGAGTGTTCACCATATATCATCTCAGATGTTTATTGCAAATTTCAGTGGAATTAGGGACAATGTTTATCAATTAATGGTAAACGTATTCAGCTAATGTTGTTCCAAATCTGCAGAATTTGTTGACCATTTTAAAATGGTCAACAAAATCCGCAAAAATATACCTTGAAAAAAATACTATTAATGGTTAATTTTAATCCATATCAAAACAATTATAAAAACATTCGTCAAAAATATCAATAAAGTAAATAAAAGACGATTAAAATGTTTTCAAATGTTAAATGCTCTTTCCAAAAAACAAGAACAGAATCATACTGTGAACTGTTGGTGTTCATGAATACGAAATGATGATTTGAGCCCCAGAATTTGCTTTAGAAAATCTTAAATAGATATTCAATTCAATGAAGATTCTTTATCATTAAGATAACCGGATTTATTGTTTCCCTGTTATTTTTAATATATGAATATTACTACATTTACGAAATATTTGTCCTTGACAGATAATGTTAGCAATTTATAGATTTAGTTAAATATAATGTTATCTTGAGAGGTAATGTTAGCAATTGATAGTCTGGTTGAACAGAATGACGTAAGTAACTTTAACTAACTAAAAATAAATGGCATGTCAATTACTAGTTTGGTCTTACAACAGATCATTAAATAAAACCTTCGACATGTTTATAGGAATATTTGGATTATCCAGCAATAAAACGGAAGAATATGCTATCATAATTATTAAATTGAATATCATTTAAATGCCTCTTACGATTGCATTTACAGATGCCAATTTAAATAATGATGTTTTTTCCTTAAAAATATCAGTTATTTCCTTTTCCTAGAATAATTAAATTTTGTACTCATGAAAATGCAAATTTTTATGCAACATTCTTCATAGCAGTTATAATTCAAGCGCAATTCTTGCAAATGATTTGAAACTGTTATTGCAGATCAATTTATACATTTTCACTTGCAATAGCTTTGTTGCGATACTGAATTCATGCTTGATGACTAACTAGGGATGGAAATTTAAATGATATGTTCTATGTATTACTATAATAGATCTGCCTTTCAATAAAAAAGACTGAAAATTTCAAATAGTTTGTGTTTTATTAAAAGCATTAATTATTTTTTCAGATAACTCTTTACCTTTTATTGACTATATACCGAATTCAATCTGTATCTCTAATTTTAAATCGAATTTAGAGTGATTTCATAGATAACAAGTGTTTATGACGGAAAAGCTGTTTTCGAATTCAAGGACCTTTGACTAAAATTCATTTGACTCTAAGACGTCAATTAAATAGAAAATTCAACTTTTACCCAAGATGCACAATAGAGGACAGAATATACTTGCATCTGTATTTTCCTACAACAATTTAGGTCCACCATTTCTATGAACCGATAAATTGGATCACAGAACTAATTTACCTTGGATTATCTTTAGACAAACACGCAAACTCACCTTAATAAGTTTTGGGGCAAGATTCCCTCATCCTGTGTGTTGTGACTTATCTTCAGTGTCCTGCAGAGCGGGACGTACATCCCATGAGTAGCCTACTCATGAAAGGCATAGAGGTAAAGAGGCAGCTTTTGTTGTGATGGATCAACCGTAGATAGATGTATAACTTAGCTCGGAGTCGCTGAAAAAGGATTGCAGGGTCTTCCGCGATGACTTTTAGGGAAACTACCCCGCATTTGGATATTGTATGAGAGAAAACCCTGTAAACTCCCCCAGGCATTCTGAATAACGAGACAAGCTGCTAAATATCACAAACGCCATCGAGTTTTCTCGTTTTTGAAACAGTATCCACATCAATACTGTCAGCGGATTGAACCTCGACCATAATGCTCACCAGCGGCGCACATTACCACTGAGCCACGAGTAGGCCTCCTTATAATACCACTCTTTATCCATTGTCTCTTTCAAATAAAATACTGGGGAATTCTCAAGGTGGGGCGGAGTATTTTATAAGGAAGTACTCCACCATATTCTGGTAAATTCCTATTTAGTACCTCAAATAGCTGCTAATACCAAAACAAAATATGAGGCTTTTAAAACAATCCTAAGTATCGTCATAAATGTTTCTTAATACATCAGAAATTTACGAAGATCTCAACATCAAACCCGTCGACTCCCATATCACAATATTATCTCGAAATCTACTCAACTACAAAACCAATGAGACAAATCTTATCAAAGGATACAAATCCCTATTTGCACATAATAATAGGAGACATAAATCAGCATACACAACGACTAAGTAGGCTTTATTTCATCTTCCTTAACTTGTTTTATTTACATTGTCAACAAACTTCAATACAAAATTTTACTTAATCATATGAAAACTTTTCTCTTGTATTCCTTTTTTTCGGTTTTTTGTATCTCCCTTTTTAAATTTTGATTTATCTCATTAAGTCCATTTTATAATATTTCCTTACCCTCTGTGAAATTGAGCAAAAGGAACACCACTGACGCTCTTGGGTTTGTATCAATAATAACAGCACAACAATTACCCCTAGCGTGATCTCTCTAAATTATTTCCCAGGGGTGGTTTGGTTTGTCGCTCTACGGTCATTTTTCTGTACACTTTCTGCAAATTAGACCAGGATCTACACTTTAACGTAGATTCCGAACCACCAGCAAAGATCCTTGTCACCACCAAGTTACGAACTTGAAGCCTGTGGGGCCAAAGGCCAGGAGAGCTGGCCAGTCGGCCACCAGGCTAGGAGGTGACAACTGGGGTGAAAAACTGGAGAAAATTGGCCCAAGGGTGGAAAACTGGAAAATCAATCCTTTATCTCCCCTAGCCCAACAATAGAACTTGCTAACAGATTTATAGCGTTCTGTTCCCAGCGCAGACAAAGGAGCTTCTGATTCTACTTTGTGAGACTTCTGATATTTGGAAACGCAGCTGTAAATAAATTTAATTTAATATTTTTTTAAATAATCTTCATTTGGATCATATTAAATAAAGCTCTACCTTATAAAGCAAAAATGATTTTGTTTCTTAAATCGAGCCATAAAGGACAATGTATATTTCGAAATCATTTCATACCTGGACGTAAGAGGAACAACTTCCCTGGCAGGCAAAGGAAGGAATTGGTTTAGGAATGCAGCCCGGCTGTTGCAATACGTGAATGACGGGACGCAAGTGACATTCCTCCCCTCGTCCATCCACAGAGGGCATGAATATCAGGCATCCCAAGAAGACAAGCAGGCAGATGAAACAGCAAGTATCCAAAAGTGCTCGTAACTTAAGATCCATTGTAGAAGATATAACCTGGAAACTAGAGAAAATTACTGTGGAAAAAAAAATACATAACTGTTTGTGGATAAAAGTAGTTTGTAACTAAAAGCATCAAAAACAATGTTAATAAAGGGAATTGTCGTTGAAATTATATTTATGTTATTTAACAGGTATAAAACTCAAAAATTAGAATGCATTGTCATTCGCAAAAATAGTTTTCAACATTTTGTTTGAATGTTTGATACTCCATAAATTTTGGATGAATATTAGAAATATCATATTATTATGATTATCACAGGCATTAAAATTAAAACATTAAAATGATTAATCACATGCTTATTGTTTTAACAAAAAATGCTCATAATACACGAATTTTAATGACTAAATTTAATATATTTGTTGTAGTAATTAATAGATGCCATTTTTAGTGAATTATTTTTTATTTTTTGTTCATATAAGATTAAAATGAAGATAAAAAGAAGTTAAAACCCTAAAATTAGTATGAGAAGTACGGTAAAAGGTAAAATGAACGAAAAGTAATGAATATAAATTTTATTTATTTGGGAGAAATAAATTCTCTTTTGAAGTTTACGAAAGAAATTTACCAGTGATTTTTATATTTTATTTTTGAAAGTTAATTTGTCTGAGTTGTTTT